>JAKUCM010000612.1:0-123437 GCA_023374145.1 Lepidium sativum
GTGGTTATCTAGTCTACATTGATGAATATAATCGTAGTACGGCAACATTGTTCGTGGATGTCATAACTAGATCGGAAGAACCAGAGGAAATAATGGCGAGACAAGTGTTGATAGCAGTTCAAAGCTCTGTTGGTTGTAATGATGGTGAGGGAGGAGCAACTGCTATTATAGTATATTCTCCACCAGTTAGAGAGAATGAAATTGAGCCAGAAGATGGAAGTCTGGATATTAGTGTTGAGAGATCGGATATTGGTGATGTCTATGTAGAATGTCCACCCGCTGTAGAGAGTAGTCAGTTTGCAGAGGAATGGGAAGACGGCTTAGGTTTGAGTTTACATCAAGAATTTAAAAATAAGAAGACATTGCAAGAAGTTGAGGATAGAGGATCATTTGTCAACAGCTTTTGTTTTGCCATTAAAAGATCTGAACCAAGTCGGTTGTGGATTGTATGTAATAAAGAAGGCTGCAAATGGGATGTACGAGCATCAAAGATTAAAAATATGGATATTTTCAGGATTATAAAGTACACAAAGATGCATACATGCTCTCGGGCTAGTCAGAGCGAGAGTAGTGACACAAAGAGGCACTGCACGCCAGAAATAGTTGCAAGTGTCTTGCAAGAGGATTTTCATGGACAAATGAACACTCCAACTCCTAAAGTTATAATGGGTCTTGTGAAGACAAAACTTGGAGTGAGTATATCGTACTCCACCGTGAGGAGATGAAGAAAACTTGCTATTGATAGGCTGCATGGCACTCTGGAAGAAAGCTACAAGATGATACATTCCTATTTATACGAGTTACAGACGGCAAATGCGGGTACAGTAACACATGTGCAAGTAGATGAGAATGGGAAGTTCAAGTACCTTTTCATAGCTTTGGGAGTTAGCATCACGGGATTTAGAGTGATGAGGAAAGTGATTATTGTAGATGCAACATTCCTCAAATACGGATATGGTGGTGTATTAGTTTTTGCTATTGCTCAAGATCCTAATCGGCACCATTATCCAATTGCGTATGGTGTACTAGATGGAGAGAACGATGCTAGTTGGACATTGTTTTTCCAGACTTTGAAGACAGTTATACCAGATTCTTCCGAATTGGTATTTGTTAGTGATAGGAATGCAAGGCTCATCGGCGCCATAGGTAATGTCTATCCAGAAGCCCATCACGGGTACTACATATGGCATATGTCACAAAATGTGAGAGCTCATGCGCCTAGTACCAACAAATCTGTTGTTGGTTGAAAATAGGAAAAAACATTATGATGAAGACATAGAGATTGTTGATGAAAATGTGTTATTATCACCATAGGAGAGCTTCAGGATTGATTACTTCAACACAGTCATGGATCAAACTCTAGTTTCTCTGGAATCCATGTTTGAACAATTCCAAAGGTATGAACAAACTTTTAGGTTTTTGTTTGATTTAAAAAGACTATCAGCCGCAAGTGAAGACAGTTTGAAGGCATCATGTTTGAACTTGGAAGCTTCTTTAAAGAATGATACGCATTCAGACATTGTTGGTGATGATTTGTTTATGGAATTAAAGATTCTTCGAGAATCTTTACCAATGGAAGTTCAAAAGCCTATTGAAGTGCTTGATTTTTTGAAAAAGATGGAGGATTGTTATCAGAACACTGAAGTTGCTTATCACATATTATTGACTATTCTGGTATCAGTTGCCAGCGCTGAAAGAAGTTTTTCAAAGTTGAACCTGATAAAAAATTATTTGTGGTCTACCATGTCACAAGAGAGATTGAATGGGTTGGCTTTGTTGTCGATTGAGACAACTATGGTTGAAAAACTTGATTATTCAAGTTTAATGGCCGATTTTGCAAGAAAAAATGCAAAAAGAGTTGTATTTCAATAAAAAAGATTTCAACTTTATTTCTTTGTATAAACCGTTTATAAAGTTGTATTATATAATTTTAATCATATGTTTTTTTTTATCATTTTTAATTTTTAATAAAAGGACATAATTTTTTTATTTGTTTAGGGTGGTCCAAATCTCTTTTCCGGCACTATGTGGAGGACGACTGAAATGGAGAAAAGAGATGGCACCGTCGGAGCTCATCGGTTTTAGTACTAATTTGGGTCTGTGAAATTAGGGTTTTCGGGTTCGAAAATTTTGTCTAGGCTTAAACAAAAGCCATCTGAAACGACGGGCTGTGTTTGACACGAAAACGGCACGTAGTTTAAATAACATGGTGTAATTTAATAAACCACTTATTTCGAGTCACATAATTGCGTTAACCAGTAATTCCGGCATTTTCCGAGTACTCTCTTCCCCTGAGCTCAGGCCATGGCGGTTCGTGTCGCGAGGTCACTAGCTGCGTCATCCTTTTCAACCCCGTCGTTTTTTTCAATTGTACATCAGAGGTCTGCATCAGAGATCGCTTCCACTGCGATTAGCGGCGGAGAATTTTCTCTTTCGGGTAGTGCTTTCGCCTTTTATTCGTCTTCGTCCTCTTGGTGGTCGCCTCCTGAGGATTTGACGTCGGGATCGAAGAGACGAGAGAAGAAGACTACAGACCGCTTCTCTACCGTGATTGATGCAGTCCATGACCGGAAACTCCCGCCGGAACTACGCGGACGTCGCGATTTCGTCAGGTACTGTCTCTTACAATTTCTCTGCTCATCTTCTTTATATGTTGTTGTTCGTTGAAATCGATGTATTATTTACTTAGGGTTTATAGGTTTTTGTTGAGAATTTATTGTGTCGTTGCAGAATAATCCAATACAGTGAGATACCAAATGCTGAATTCATCTCTGTGGACAGTTTTTCTTACCTTGTTTTCGCGTTTTCTTCTTCACATTTCAATTTTAAGGTCCAAGCGTAATTCAAATTCACTGTTTCCTTGGTTTTGCGGTGGAGATTTTGCAAGGCAATTCAGCTCCGAGACTAAGCGAGTTAACACCAAAGTCAATTTCTCTCTGTCCGATTATGACTCAGATGAGGAAACTCCGGTTACTAGAGATTCTAGGAAGCCGAAACTCCCACCTCCTTATGATCCTTTCAGCAAGAAACCGGCGATTAAGGAACCAGAGGATCCTAAAAATCTACAAGAAATATTCCACAAGATGAGAACAGAGGGTTTTACGACTGAAGCTGTGAAAATGTTTGATGCACTGTCCAAAGACGGCCTTACACATGAGGCGCTCGAGCTCTTCTCTCAGATCAAAGATAAAAAGCAAATGCCAGACGTGGTGGCTCATACTGCTATCATTGAGGCATATGCTAATGCAGGTCAACAAAAGGGCGCTCTCAAGGCTTTCATGCGTATGCTCGCGTGTGGCATTTCACCTAATGCCTATACATATACAGTTTTGATCAAAGGGCTTGCAGCGGATGGCAAAACCCTCAAGGATGCAAAGAAGTACTTGTTGCAAATAATGAGAAAAGGCATGAGCCCTATTGCTGCCACTTACAGTGCAGTGTTTGAAGCTTTTGTAAAAGAGGAAAAAGAGGAATCGACTAGGGAATTGTTTGAAGAAATGAAAGGCAGAGGTTTTGTGTCTGTTGATCAAGCTGTGAGAGAGGCTCGTCAATCCAAAAGAGGCCAAGTCTTTAGACTGTCATGAACCTTTTATTTGATAAGTAGTACTAGTAGTAGTAGTAGCAGTTAGTATTTTGTGATCCTTCACTGGGTAGAAGAACTGGCTTTTATGCGATGCACCTGAGAATGTTGCCTAGTTATTTTTTGTTTTGTTTGGATGTTGACACAGTTGTAAGATTGATGTTTTGTGTGGATCATATGACATATTTCTGTCAGAGAAAGCTTGTTGCTTTGTTTCCTTTATGCATTTGATTGTTTCGTACAGTGAGGTTTTTTATGTATCTGCCAAATGATAGTGTTCTTCTTATGAAACAGCTTTGACCTGCTTGTAACGGATGCTAACATGGGATGATATTGCAGGTCAGAAACTGACATAATCAACGTGGTCGAGCAAAGGATATGGCATTCAATGGAAGAAGGCCAGTTTGAGAACTTGCCTGGTAAAGGCAAACCCTTGAAACTCAACACAAATCCTCACGCAGACCCTGCAGAGGACACATTGTATCGAATTCTTAACAAAAATGGGTTTGCTCCCGAATGGGTGGAGCTCAACAAAGAGATAAGAAACAAAGCAAAAGACTGGAGAGTTTCACTGAAGAAAGCATGGACAATGAATCTCAAGGAAGACCAATCAAGTTGGGAAGAAAGATCAGATTTGTTGAAAAATGAGTTGAAACAAATCAACAACATGGCAAGTCTTTACTTATGATCGTTTTATGATACACTGATTTGCTTATGTGCTCCCTTGTTTCTAAGCAGGTTTTCAGATACAACTTGATCGCTCCTTTTGGCCGTCAAATGTTTGGATTAAAGTGGGAGAAAGAGATTGATCGCTTAAAAGAATAACATCTTCAGAGACCAAAAGGTTTGGACAATTGGACATTTGGTCACACCTCTATGAAACTACTCTGTTTGTAGTATAGTTATAGACTTATAGTATACGAGTCAATGTGGCTCCCTCCTGGTTCTTAGGTTAGAGAAGAATAAGAAACAAGTCTTCGACTTTCAGACTTGTCTTCTGTGTGTTGTATCTATCAAATACTCATTAGAAAGAACATTATAGCTTAACAAAGTGCTTAAGGATCCAATCACGTTCTTTAATTGAGTAATTTCGACTAAATGAGTGGGCAAATGGAAAGTCAACGACTCGAGTAACATGAAGAAAATAAGAGAATCTTTTTAAAGAGATTAGAATCTTGATATAAAAAAGAGATGTGAGAGCGACAACACATCCACTGACACATGGTTCATCTCCAACCACATGTTTCTCAGATTGACTTAAAACAGAACAGCACAGTTCTTTCTCGCTCTTCATTTTTGTTCTTTCTCTCTCTTCTGTGTGGGAGAAAAGACTCAATGGTATCCAATTGTTTCAGCCTTAGCCTTTATTGCAATCTTCATCCCCACAGACACAATTCACTTCCTTCCTTAAGATCCCACACAAAATCTCAACTTCATCATGTCTCATTCGCTCCTTCAAGCCACAAGAGATTCAACTCTTCTTCTTCTATATCTACGTTTGACTCGCAACATAAAATTCGCAAACAGTATTGGACTCCGAGCCGATCCAGTATCATCTGCCCAAGAATCTCAGCAATGACCGGCTCGGAATCTGATGGTTTCGAGCACGACGAATCCCAATTCGACCCGTCCCTCACGAATGACGACTTAAAACCAACAAAGCCAAACCAAAGAACATTTTCGTGGTTGGATATGTCAAGTCTATGGATCGGTCTCGTAGTCGGTGTGCCTACTTACTACCTCGCTGGGAGCCTTGTGGACCTTGGCATGGCGTGGTGGCAAGGGATAGCCACAGTGGTTGCTGCCAACCTAATACTACTCGCGCCACTGGTTCTCACCGCACAGCCTGGCACTATGTACGGTATCTCCTTCCCTGTCCTCGCTAGATCATCGTTTGGAGTCCGTGGAGCCCATATCCCGACTCTACTCAGAGCTTTAGTTGGTTGTGGATGGTACGGTATTGAAACATGGATTGGAGGTGAAGCTATCTTCTTGCTCTTACCAAATCACATTAAGAATTCGGCTTTGTCTCGTACACTACCTTGGCTCGGTACTTCTCCACTTGAGTTCTCTTGTTTCATTGTCTTCTGGTTAGCTCAGCTTTGTATTGTCTGGAGAGGTATGGACGGAATCAGAAAGCTGGAGAAGTTTGCAGCTCCAATTCTGATTACTCTCACTTCCTGTCTCCTTATCTGGTCTTACATCAAAGCCGGTGGATTTGGTCACATGCTTTCCTTGTCATCCAAGCTAACTTCTGCTCAGTTCTGGTCTCTCTTCTTCCCTTCCTTAACCGCAAACATAAGTTTCTGGGCAACTCTAGCTTTAAACATCCCTGATTTCTCGCGGTTTGCAAAATCCCAAACCGATCAAATCATCGGTCAAGCCGGTCTTCCCATTTTCATGGGCTTATTCACATTTGTTGGTGTAGCTGTTACTTCCTCCACAAGTATCATCTTTGGAAGAGTTATCTCCAATCCAATTGAGCTTTTAGGTCAAATCGGAGGCTTAGCCACAACTCTACTTGCTATCCTCGGAATCTCACTCGCTACAATCACTACGAATATAGCTGCAAACGTGGTTGCTCCCGCAAACGCACTTGTGAATCTAAGCCCTAAGTATTTCACATTCGGAAGAGGAGCGTTCTTAACAGCGATTCTCGGAATCGTATTTCAGCCATGGAGATTACTCAAATCAAGTGAGAGCTTTGTGTACACATGGCTTATTGGATACTCAGCGCTTCTAGGTCCAATCGGCGCCATAGTTCTCGCTGATTATTACCTGATTAAGAAGATGAAACTCAACATTGGAGATTTATACTCTTTAAATCCCTCCGGAGATTATTACTTTTCCAAGGGATATAATTTCGCTTCTGTCGTGGCATTAGTAGCCGGAATCATCCCAGTGGTGCCTGGTTTCTTACATAAGATTGGAGCTTTGTCGAAGATCTCAAATGGGTTTGTTGTTGTTTACGACAATGCTTTGTTTTTCAGTTTCATCATCGCAGGATTTGTTTATTGGTTCATGATGTCTTATCTGAGAAGGAAACAGAACTCTTTGTCTTCTTCTTCATATCCGCTTTTGTAGATCTTGGTACTCAAATTGGTTGTGTGTAAGTAGTCGTATCTAAATTCACAGATTTGCAATGCTAAACAGTATACAGAAGAACATTAATAAAAATCAAATTGTGATTTTTATTGTCATAACAGTTATAATTTATTTATGGGTTATTTACAGCCCATGGGGTTTCCACGGCCCATACAGTTGTACAAACTTAAGCCCATATCTAGTATTACATATACATGGGCTGTAAATAACCCGTAAGCCCATGAATATATTTACATCTGTACGTGTTAAGTTGTTTATAGCCCATGGGCTTGGAAAATACGTGTTACATTCACCAACTCAAGAGAGTAACGAAGCGTGAAATGGTCGAGTGTCGTAGTAAACAATATTCTTTTTTTAATATAAGAGAATTTCAGGAAACAAACTGCATAGATTATAGAACAAGATCTGAAAACATTAAAGGTATTGAATATTATATTATCGTAAGAATATAAGCATGTGCTTAAGACGCATTGAGTTTTGTTATGTATATGCAGGAGAAGAACATCAGACAACTATTTCCAAATCTGATCATAATGTGAAAGTTAAATGTGATAATTCGGAAGTTGAAGTCATTTTAATACGAAACCCTTCTATGCAGCATCATCTAGAATTTTGCGTGATCTCAACTCAATGACGCTGGTTTGAACAAAGCTTCCAAGGATTTTGTCGGATCTTATACAAGCTATTTTAAGCTTGACAAGGTTTCCTTGGATAAGAAGACTTTGGAACTGAAGTGGAGGTATAGAAACATGTTCTTATGTCTATGTGACCATGTCTACTTCAAAGTTTCTTTTTGACGAAAATACAGGACGAACCTATACACTAAATTAACTAACAAAAGACGAACAAGAAAATGAACCAACAAAACAAATAATTGCAACTAGCAACAAAAGATTAGGGCTACAATATTTTATTTGTTTCTTTGGGATTATATGACATATCTTAATATACTACAAAATGGTTTTAATAGCTTGTCATACGCGGTTTAATTAGGGCATTCTTAGGTGGCTATATACTTGGACTATTAATGGGCTAAAAATGGGCCAACTTAAGAGTATTATTGCTAGAGGTTATAGAGATTGCTAAAACAATAATTGTTTGAAGACACCTCCAAAAAAAAGAAACCGAATATACTTTTATTCCTCACACATCACAGATAGGCGAACACACTTGAATGGCGCGTCACATGGGATAACAACAACACACACAAACAAAGACAAAACATAACAAAATCAAAGTCAATAAACCAACCCAGACATGAAACAAACTAAACATAGACAATACAAAGAGCTAGTAAGTTTAATAATCTGCCTGATTCCGAGGGGAACATAAGCTTGCCAAAGGATCGAAGTTGCCCAAACGAGAGGGATAACAAAAGACACATCAAACCTTGTCTTCATCAACCTTCATGCAATCTTCATCGCTCCATTCACACACACAATCCTCATCATAATGAACAATGATGATGATCATTCACCACAACACTTACACACAAACACAATCTCTCATGAGATCTCTTCTTCTTACCTGGTTGGCCATCCCCTAAAGAGAAGAAACTTTGAGAACCTCCCAAGACCCCTTTAATTGGTGAGATCTTCTGATAGATTTAGAGGGTTCTTCAAGCTTCACTCTCTTTAAGGGATGGCCATATTTTGTATGTATAGTGTTGTGCAAGAGAGTTTTAACAATGGAAGTTGTTAGGGTTTTTATGGTTTCTCTTTTTGTCTTTGGTCATGGAGACAAATTAAACGATATATTGAAAAGTCTCGAAGCTTAAACTATAGTGCTCTTTCCACTTTTCTATTAAAATACTCATTTTTCGTAATAATTAATGAGTTCAGTGTAATAATTTATCTCGTGTATTTGTAGATGATAGATTATTTTGTTTTTGTCTAAACGGTATCCAAAAGTGAATACACAGATGTTATAATTTTATCATACACTTGACACTAAAACTAATTTCAAAAAGTGTATATGTGTGTAGAAGTATAGGAATTCAAAGTATTTGTTTGTATGAACTATTGCAAGTGACAATAGATAAAAATTAAAAAGAAAAAGAAATAGGATTAGGGTAAATGGGAATAAAGGAAAGGGTTTTAATTGGTGTAAAGATACATAGAATGAAATCAGAAAATGATATACAATGGAAAAAGTGGAAGAAGATGATGGAAATTGGGAAGGTTCCATGTAAAGATGTTGGGAGAATTTGGGATCTTCGAAAAGGAATATGCCATTACCAAACATACATGTGTGTTTTAAACCATCTCTCACTTTTTATTACTATACTCTTTTTTTTCCCTCTTTTTTCGTTTGAAGTCCACGTAGATCCATCTCTTTTATCTTGTCCGGTTCATTGCCAATCTTTGGTCGGTTTCTTATAGCTATTAATATATGGGAATGTTACAAATTAGTTAGATTGAAAATGTTTAATCTATATTTTAATTTTCTATATCTTTCAACTTTTAATAAATATTATATAGAACAAGTACAAGTACAGTTATCGGAAATCAAATTTATTACTCTTTGCTTTTATTTAATATGAAAATAAATTACGTGTCCTCTTCGCTTTTACGATAACTCATTTCTGCTACGCGTGGGATAATTAATGATATGGATTTTCTGTGAATTTCTATATGGGCTTGCGTGTAAGCAATTGGCCCATTACATGAAAACAACGGGCTTATTAAACCATATGACTATTTCAAAATGTGAAGGTAGACAAAAGAGCTACTCTGTCTCCAAGTAAATTTACACACACTTGAGTTCTGAGTTACTAACAAACAATTTCACATTCCAACGTACAAAAAAAATGTGGTCACTCCATATACAATAGCGACGAAGCCAAGGAAAAAAAAGTTTGACAGAAATTTACGGTACACAATTAGTTTTCATCGTCTTTTGTTTGTTTTGGTTTAGCGTCGTGGTTCATTCATAGACTTTCCTTCAAACAATTCACCCAACAATCTTTCGAGATCTTCAGCTGTATACTTAATGTATTTCTGTGGATTTTTCCCACTCTCAACCAAAGGCCTACACAATAATCTCATTAGAATTTTGCAAGTCGACCATATAAAAAAGCTTTAGCAGGTAAGAGGAGAAAGAAGATGTTCACCCAAAACGTTTGAGGAATGATCTGTAAGCAGGCAATAATACTTCAGCAACAGCAAGTCTTAATGACTCTCTTAACTCTGTGTCTGGAACTGTCCATTGAGATTGTCTCTGATGCAACTCATCGAACTGCATATTGAACATCTTGAACCTGTTCCATTTTTTCCAATAGATTAATGATCATTACCAATTATCTAAACATGTTACAACTACTATGTTTTAAAAAACAAAAAAAGCTGTTTGTTTAAGAACCTTACCTCTCTTTTAATAATCCTCTTGAAACTCCACTGCTATTTCCTCCTTCTAGACTTCCTCCGCCAGATGAGGTCAAACCTTGAGCCGATGAGCATTGTAATATCTACAATACATGTATATATATCAGTATCTTAGTAACAAGGTAATGAAGATTTTCTAAACTAGTGTTTATTAATAGAGAGCTAGAAAAAATAGTAAGAACCTTTGTCCAGGCAATCCTTTTGTATTGGTTTGCATGTTGCTGAACGATACGCCTATGTCTTTGGACCCAATCATCACCTAACAAATCTTTTGCTTCTGACCTGGAAATTTATGATATCGATAAAACCAACTATATCAATTGGGTACCAGTCTCTTTTTTTTGGGTAAACCTTGATCGGTTTATAAAGGTGAAACTAAACATACCTGCGCACAGATCTGACCATGTAATGAATGTTGTTCATCAAGAACAAGTGTGTTAATGCAGGGTCTTTGTACTGTTTTGATTTTCCGTCCAAGTTGTTTTGAAGGGCTTGCATTATCCGCATTGTTACGGATGCTAGCTGCGAGTTTGAGTCATCTCCATTTCCAAATTCCAAGAAAAGCTGCTTCAATGTTGTTTGGTAGCTAAAACCAAAGATCATCAATAAAAGAAGGGAAAGAGACTATGCAAATAGCGGGATGAAGGAGATTCGAAGAAACTAGTTGGGCTAGTCCTAACCAAGTTGACGTATATGCTGTACTTACTCAAATAAGAACTTGACATAATTGATGACATAGCTTGTTAGTGGGTGGACAGTTCCATCTAGAACAGCAGTCTTTGTCGCATCTTTCTCAACAGCTTCTTCAAAATCACCAAATGTTTCCTGAGCAGTTTGCGCCAACCGCTTTGTCAAGCCTGTAGCTGAATCTCTAATTTCAAGGCATGCCTTACCTTTGAAAATTGTCTCTATCTGTACATAGAGACAAATTTCACGAGATTGTAACATCACTGTTATCCATACAATGTAGCACTAAAACCAAACTAGTCATCAGACAATTTACCCTTTATGTAATCCTAAATAGTAAACGTCAACCACATATGTTTACAAAGATCCGTGAGTGCAGTGCTTTTTATTACCGTGGGGGATTTCAGTTGGAAAATTACATATATCCAACTGCTCAAACAACATTTGATTCACAGAAATCCCACATGGGAAGAAAAACTTTAAAGACAATCAATTTCCAAATAAATATAGCCGCTAGGCTTGACATGTCTAAGAAGTTGTGAACTCTGTACATAACCATGCAAACTGAACTTTTACGTCTTAATATGGCAAATCAGTATGTGTATCAAGAAAAAGAAAAATAGACTTTTGCATGATCCTGTATTCTAATATTTTACCTCACTAGCATATACCAAAGACTCAATACTGAATAAGAAGTTTCCACCAAACGATGAAACTACAGATATATATCCACTTAAAAAATTCCTAGATGTTATGCGACTTCATGATATTAGAGCAACAATGAGAAAATTCTTACCTCTGTATGAAGCTCCCGCATTATTTCATACATGTCTAAGAGTACAAACAATTTTTCTGGAGATCTCTTGCTTCTGGCTATAGCATCCCCAAAGCTAAGTAGCATTGAGACACTGCTTACTGTAACTTCTGCAAAACACTGATCACTAAGAGAATCAAAACCTCGGAATATCTGGTCACATACTTGCCTTTCTCCAGCAAAAAGTAGTTTAACCTGTTGAAAAATAATTTTGAGTTAAGAGTGAATAGAACATGTTATAACTATTTCAAAAGGCACCTAGCGTCCTTACAGCAATGCGCATGAAATGGATCCAATTTCCAATTTTGGCTTCTAAAACTTCCCACTGCATTCTCTGAACATCTTCTTTGCTAAGTTTTTCAACTCCCAATTTCTTTAAGCTTTCTTCCAAGACAAAAGAACGTGTATCTCTGAACAAAACACAAAATATTGAACAGAAGGAGATTAAAAGTTATGATAAAAAAAGTTAATCTAGGAGCATTATTAGAGAATGGATATGCAACATACAGGAAGAGACCAAGAACGAAAGGTTCACCTATAAATTTGTAGCAACTGTTGTTGGTGACCAGCCTGAACCATTTGCTGTGCCAAATCATGTAAAAGTGGCAATACTCTTGATGGAATGAGAATAGGAAGGGTATAAGAAGCAGTTTCCGCGTCCTCATTGTGATGTCCGTGGGGTTTCCCATTTGCATCGCCATCTGAGGATGGTCTCAGTGAGTTGGGAAGGCCATCGAAAAGACGATCAGGCTCCACCGCTTTACTGATTATAACAAAGAGAAATCGAAAAGTGTAATGGGTACAAGACGAGTGTAGATAATTTGGAAACGATACTTAATTTAGACTTTCATATCACTAAGATGAAGTGCTAAATATTTTCAAGGATGTGAACTAGAAACCCTTTTCAGGCACAGAAGCACAAACCTGTAAGAAGCTAATAATTGCTTGAACTCCTCCTCCAGCTTTGACTGTGCTTTAGCAAGCAAATTATTTGCATGGTTGAGGACTCCATCGCTACTCTTAAAGCTTTTGTTGCTCATAAAATAACGAATAATTTTTCTGAGTTGAGCAATAGCCTCCAGATAACTTTCCAGGTCCTCATGTGGCCCCTTGAGTACTTTAGTCTCTGCCTAGAAATAAATTGAGAGCAAAATTAGAAATGAATTGCCTAGAAGACATATAGTAGATCTGCTTCTCACAAGCTAAAATATCATAGACTGTGGGGACTGAAGACTCTAAATTTAGTGAGTGAATAATACATACACAAATCCAAAGCTATCCTAGAGATATATCTATTTATACACAATCAATCTTAGTAGAATTGAAAAAATGAAAACTCACAGGAACGGTTTGGGAACAAGATTTATAGAACAAACCTGGCGGAGGAGATCGAATTGAGACAAAATAACTTCGGCAGCCTTAAGAGTCCTATCAATATTCTCATGAGCTTTCCTTATGGCATGCGTCCTAATCTGAGATTCAAACACAGTCAAACAAAATTCCAATCAAGTCAGCGAAATTTCAGAGAGAAATAATTCCAGATCTGAATAGAAAACATTCGAAGAAGATGATCGAAGCACTCAGAGCAAACCTGAGTGGGACGCATAGCGGTTTCAAGAGCAGAAAGACGACTATCGAAAGAGCCGAGGATTGAAACAACATTATCGGTGATAGTTTGACTCTTCTGAAGAGATCGTCTCATCAACACAGCTCTTTCACTGAGTACATCCATTTGGCTATCTACAGCCATGGAGAACTCAAAAACTGAGATATTCTTCTTCTTCACGTCGCCTTCGAGAACGGAAGTTGAAAGAGAGAAGAAGTCGGTTTGGTGACGACAAAGACGAGCCGGTATAAAGGCAGCTAAGCTTTTTGGTTTCCCTTAACCAACAAAGCTTAATTTTGAAACATTCTGATAAATTATGATATTTGACGTCTGTCTTTTTTTCTTACTTTTTAAACAAACGTTACAAATCAATGAAAAATATTTGATCTGAGAAGAAGAAGAAGCAGGCAAACAATTTGCAAAAGAGAAAAAAGTGTTCCGGGCTTTTGTAAAAGGATAAGGACATCTAGTTAAAGAACTATGACCCACTAACTACAAGGCTATGTAGCCCAGCACCTTAACAGCCCACTAAATACGCACTTCTACTTTTCTCTTTTCTTTTCTTTTCATACACTATCGACATATCTCTATCCTTTTTGCATTAAGGCCCAGATTTTTTTCTCAATTACTCTTTTTCACTCATGAAATTTAATAAATAATATTTATTGTAAATTTTGATATAAATTTAGAACTCTAATAATCAAATAAAAACACAACGAAATATTTACATATTTTTAACAATATGTAAAAGATTTTAATTAACAATTAAACTGGATGGAATATTAGACATGCCGATTTTCTCTGTAATTCAGCCAACAAGAAATCAGATTAATGGAACAATTATTAAATAGACTTTTCAACCTTGCTAAATTTTTGAGCTAAGGAAGAAAAGCTAAAAGCCGAATGACCATATTTTTTTATAAAATTTAATTACATACTAACTAACCATTTTTTATATTTGATATTTTGAGATAGAAAAATAAATTTGACCAAATTGTAAATGTTGACATCTTTTCCATCATAATTTAAGTTTGACCGGAGAGTGTAATACACGCACATTGACTACACGCGTCAATTTTAATCCTGTCGTAAAGGTGGGGTTTCGCAGGTGGCTTGGTTGACAGGATGTTAAGGCCATGTTTGGTTCCCACAATCCATTCATTGAATTCGTTGACTTTTACTGTTTTTAAATACAAAAACCGAAACCAAAAAAATATCGAAAACAAATATTTGGTTTTGGTTTTATATTTTAATGCTTTTTGGTTTTGGTTTGGTTTGATTTGATTTTTAACTGAAAACTAAATTAACAAAGATCGAAACTACCTTTTCCAAATAAACTAATTATACTAATACTACATATCTAATAATTCTAATATGATACTTTGGGTATTTGAACCGTCTAGTTAATTTTGATTATATTTTTCGACTGTTTGGTTATACTTTTTTTTGTAAGTAATCATTTTTTTTGTTTGGCCAATTTTTGTTACAAGTAATTATTTAAAATCAGACCGATTAAAAACTAAAATTATTTTTGAGTCTAATTTGGTTTATATTTCAAATACTCGTCGATCCAAACAAATGAATCATTTTTTTTGGTATATCTGCGCCTCCGCCCCGAAACTGACCCACAACACAATGTCTATTTGCTTTGCGTGCGGGAAGACAACAAAGTGAAGTTCACGAGACCGCGGCGGAGTGGAGCAGTCGCGACTACGGTGCAGAGTTTGCAATTGAATGCGCTGTGAAAGAATCTTTCTCCATCAATTTGGACAGCTGGTCTTACCGGTGAAGCCTTTACAACTTCCGAGACTTATTCAGCTCTTGCTAAACCATTCGCTACCTCTCCTTCTTTCTTTCGGGCAGGCATAAGAACCTGCCGGAGTTCTCTTACTGTAGATGGCAAGGAACTTGAGAAAAAAGGAATAATTAACACCGACTAAGATAAAATAAACTAGCAGACTAATCATTAAAAAGGTATTTAGTTCAAAATGTGACATTCTATTTGGAATCGAAGTTGAAGAGAATCAAATCAAATTTTAGTTGAAACCTATATAGTTACCATATTTCCAAATTATAAGAACCAAAAACCAAAAAAATAAATCCAAATCAAACCAAAGAAACAAATGTCTAGGCATACCTAAAATGTTGCAACTTTTACAATTTGGCCACTTTGTAACTTGCATTGGAAAACGCAACCCGCGATTAAAAAACGCAACAGTCTACTAAAGAACCTGGAAGATGAAAACTTGAACCAAACAGAGACGTTTAAGTGAAGCAAAGTGTCGGGAGAGAGCAAAGGACAAACGTTACTATCAAAAGTTTGTGTCTTGTCTTCTTCGATAAACTCTCAAATACTTCCTCTCTTTCCCCGTAAAGAATAGATCTTTCAATATCTTCATCACATTTCCTTTCTTAGTTTATTCTCAAATTTCTTTGCATCATCCACGGGCAAATAAAAATTCTCCCTTCTTCTTCGATCGCTACTTGTAAAGTATATATAGAAAAAAGAATGCAGATAGATGTAATTATCAACAAGAATCATCATCATTATTATTATTAAAGATACAGCTTAAAGTTGCCTTTTTCTAGCTGCTGATTAAGGAGGTGTTGATTGATTTGATCCTTCGAGGGTTTCTGCTTATTCTTCTCCTTCTTCAATTACAGATCGAGTAACAAAGTGAGTGAGAGATTAGAAAATGGGATCTTCTTCTGGGCAAAGTGGATACGATCTGTCGTTTAAGATCTTGCTGATTGGAGATTCTGGTGTTGGTAAAAGCAGTTTGCTTGTGAGCTTCATTTCTAGCTCCGTTGAAGATCTTGCTCCTACAATTGGTAGATTGTTTCTTCAACTTGTTTTCTCTTTGATTATCAGGGAAATTAAACGAGAAAAGGTCTTAAGTTTATGTTGACTGAAGCTAAGTCATATCTTTATTGTTTTGGTTGTTCATCAAACAGTTGTTTCCATATCTGTAAAAGCTTGAAATTTGATGATTATCTGAATGATTTGTGTTTGAAATGATCTTTAATGATCAAATTGCCACTGAGACAATCTTGGTTTCTTAATGATACTTTCTGTCTGTTAATCTAGCAATCTGTTCTTGGTTGGTTTAAGGAATCCTGTTTTGTCTGTATCATACTGTTGATTTAGCATTATTATTACTCACAGGTGTTGATTTCAAGATCAAACAATTGACAGTAGGAGGCAAAAGACTGAAACTTACCATATGGGACACAGGTGATTCTATTATGTTTCTAAGGAAACTAATTAGTACTTAGATACTTACAGTCTCATCTGCTTACTCGTTGTAGCTGGACAGGAACGGTTCAGAACCCTGACGAGCTCTTACTATAGAGGCGCACAAGGAATCATTCTCGGTAATGTCCATCAACAATCAATCACAAGAGACTAATAGATGTCTCAGTCCGTAAACTGTCTAGTTAATGTTTGTTTGTGAATGCAGTATATGATGTGACAAGAAGGGAGACATTTACAAACTTAGTCGATGTGTGGGGTAAGGAGATTGAGCTTTACTCCACAAACCAAGAATGTGTTAGGATGCTTGTTGGGAACAAAGTCGATAGAGTGAGTTGCAATCAAACTGACACAAGTTATCCTTAAAAACACATGATTACAGGAATCTGATTGTTGTCTTGATTAAACATATGATTATAGGAATCTGAGAGGGGAGTTAGCAGGGAAGAAGGAATTGCTCTAGCGAAAGAACTCAAGTGCATGTTTCTTGAATGTAGTGCTAGAACTCGACAAAACGTAGAGCAGTGTTTCGAGGAGCTGGCTTTGAAGGTAAAGTCCCTTAATTGGTGAAAATTCAGATTCCAAAAGAGATATTTTATACATAGCAGGAAATGATTGTGATGAAACAGATAATGGAGGTACCTAGTCTTTTGGAAGAAGGATCAAGTGCTGTGAAGAGAAACATCTTGAAGCAGAAACCTGAGCAGCAGAATACTCCTCAAGGTGGATGTTGCAGTTCGTGAAGCGAGTCGATTTCACATATAAAAAGATTCTGGTTGTTCTTCTGTGCATCGGAAAAAAAATCTGATTCTTCTCTTTGCAGCTGCCTCTTATGTGTGTAGAATATAATGTTAGCCTCTCTGTAAATTTGTGATTTCCTTGTGTTCTGCATTGCTTCTGAAAATATCATTTCTGCTTTTGCTTCTGAAATGAGAATTGTAATAACATTATGATGTAAGAATTGCTACAAGACTATAATGGTTCAGTGCTTTCTTCCAATTCGTGTTTATTTTGGCCTAAACTCTAGAGTTCCATTAGAGATTATCATTCTTTCTTGTGGCTTAAACTTTAGGTTCCGTCAAAGACCAGCACTGAGAGTGAAGAAGATAATATTATTTAAACTGTAAACTCAGAATTTTACACACTACAACAGTTTAATATTTCATAAATTCAAAGTCTAACATAGTTTTTGGACCAAAATAGTCTTCCATATCAGGAAGATACTTGTACAGAATTATGGAGACAGCAAATTAGACATAACGATCACAACCATCAATGAGATTACCTACTCGTTCTAGGTAAACAACATGAGAACGATCTCTGATTTGAGATGTAAGAGATGAAAAAGATTTAAAACCAGTGCAGGTGAGAAAGAGCAATCATACTCCTAAACGTAACTACAGCAAGCAGACTTCTCGGTTGTAGAAGAAGATGAGGCAGTATCCTGCTTAGTGATCTTGATGCCTTGGGGCTGCAAAGAAACAATTACAGTTCAAGCAGTTCTCCATTAATGTCGGTTTAATAACATGAAAAGTGAGTATCTGTATTAGATTACTGGGGTTCTATACCTCTGCCTTTGTATCGGTTTCTGTCAATCTTTGTTTTATGTCTTTTGCAATGGAAAGGAAAACTGACTCGACATTGAGGTTTGTTTTCGCACTCTGAAATAATTCCAATCACATCAGTTATTGAGAACATCTGGATATATTAGCAGACATGTTATGTTATTTTATCTAGCTCACCGTTTCAAAGAATTTAATTCCATATTCATCAGCCAAAGCTTGGCCTTTTGCTGTTGGAACAGCCTGAAGGAGAATATAATGCATCAGTCTACTACAAACTAAAAGTCAGGAAAATAAGTCTGAAAACTGAAGATAACTTACTCTTTTGCTTTCATCCATATCAGCTTTGTTACCAACCAATATTTTGTTGACATTATCTGAGGCATGTTGCTCGATGTTCTTCATCCAGTTTCTAATATCTGTCAAAATAATCTTGTTCAGTTGCTATAACCCGATTTTTCTTTAAGAATGTCATAGCAACAGTTTAACTTTATAAGATCAGCTAGTAACAAGAAACACAGAAAAGCCAAAGACATACTGTTGAAAGACGACTCATCTGTTACATCATAGACAAGCAGTATACCCATAGCTCCCCTGTAATATGCTGCAGGAAAGAAAAAAACACAAATGAATTGTCTTTTTCAGAGTTGAAGTAGGGAAACATCCAAGTTACCATCAAGACAAAACTACGGAATCAATCAACCAGTGCAAGTAGGATCTACATATATCTTAAGGATCTGTTGTTCACTTCGTAGAAACAACGTTAAACCTGTCTTTTTTACCTGTAGTTATAGTTCTAAAACGTTCTTGACCAGCTGTGTCCCATATCTGCAATTTGATACGCTTCCCATCAAGTTCAACAGTTCTTATCTTGAAGTCAATTCTGAAAACCAAAGAGAAGTAATAACTTAGCTAAAAGTTATAACCATTGAGACAACCTCTAAATAATCAGGCTTATTGCACGAAGAAGACATACCCAATGGTGGTAATGAAACTTGTAGTGAAAGTATCATCAGAGAAACGCAGTAGCAAGCAACTTTTTCCCACACCTGAACATAAACACATACAGCTAATTTAACACAAAACTTGACTAATTTTGTCAACAAGTTCCAAAATTTCTCTGCTTTTTCGTCGTTTACACAAGATTTATTCTAGTAGTAGTACAAACAAATCAAAATCATAAAACCCTAATTAAGATAGCAAAACAGAATGATTTCAGAAACTAAATTTTCAATTGCTAATTAATAACTGAAACATAGAAAAGAAGCTTACCACTATCGCCGATGAGAAGAAGCTTGATGAGGTAATCATAGTCAGAACGAGCTCTTGCAGGCGCAACCGCCATCGAAGAAGAAGATTAAAAGTTATAAAAACGGAGTACTGTTTCTTCTTCTTCTTTTTCTTCTTCTTTTTCCGTCGACGAAAGATTGAAATTTTTTCTGGAGATAGCAAAAAGGGTAAAAGCTGAATGGAATGCTTACAATGTCGCTGAAGAAAACAACAAGTTGATAGCTGCTCAAAATTAATTTTTTTTGGTGGATACAATTTTATTTTGTTTTTATTGTATTTTGACCTGAGAATTTTAATATTTTCAATTAACCCCATGACTAATTGGGAGAATTTCAAAAATATCCCTTAAACCAAATTTTCTTTTAAAAATATCTATTTGCTTTTATTTTTTTAATTTTTTAAAAAATACATTTTTTTATAAAAAATTCAAATTTATTGATCGACAAAAAAAAACATTTTCAAAATTACTCCTAATCTAATATTAGATTAAGACCATAAACTCCTTCAAACTCACACAAAAAGTTTATATTCTGGTTCATATACACACAACATTAAATTTACAGTTCAATGTAAAAAGAATAAAAAATAAAAATTCATAAATTAAATGGAAGATCGCTAAAAATGCCGAGTTTGTTTCTTGTATCTATTTACAAAATATGATTGAAGTGTAATCTTTCAAAATGATCTGTTTAGACCTCAGTTGATCGTTAGATTCGATTTGTCCTTTCAAAAAAACTTATAGATATTATATGTATTGTCCATCTCTTTTTTGTTAGTTTTTTTTTTTTGTCAACTGCAATTTATAAAAAAGGCTCTAAAAGACCAAATGAGAATTCGTACAATCAACTATAACCTGTCTCGCGTACAAACCTGGCGAGGGAGTCAGCCTTATAATTGAGAGTGCGAGGGATAATCGAAAGCGAAAAAGATGTAAACAGAGCACGTAACTGAGTGAAGTCCTCCTGGAGCGGGATGAAAGCAGGCCAATCCTCCAGCTTTGAGAAAACCTCAATCACAGTCTCGCAGTCCGTAGACATCTCTACCTCCAGTACTTGCATGGCTATCAGTGATTCCATAGCCCATATAACAGCTCCACCTCTGCATGAAGTGCGGATAAACTTCTGTTGATTCCTCGAGCACCCGAACAGCTACCCTCTACCGAATCTGGAAAACAAAACCAGCCTAACCCCGTTTTTTCGGCCGTCGTCTTCCAGGAGGCATCCACCAAACATCGATAACCTGTGAAGCCTGAATTGGTTGCAGTAGGGAAAATCCAATCGGATTTACGTGTCTCGGTAAAGCCCGTGTGTCTGAACCACTGAACCGATGATCGTAGCCGAATCGCTGACCATTCCCCATATTCCGCCAATGACCGAGAAATGATTCTACCAGGGTCGGGAACGATATTCGAGAAACAAAAATTGTTCCTGACTTTCCATATATTCCAGATTAACCACGGGAAATAATGATGATTCTCGCCTCCTGGTAAGCGCCAAAACAAGTAGTCCAAATTGTACCAAATTGATTCCCCCGGAAACAGATTTGTTGCCGATGGAATATCCGACAGCGCCCATGTCTGCAAGGCCAAAGGACACAGGAAGAGAACATGGTTAATCGTCTCAGTCTCTGCCCCACACTGTGAGCAATCACGCGGGCAATTAATACCTCGATGATGTAGATTCTGGTTGACAGGCACATTACCAGATAGAATCTGCCATAAGAAATGTCGAATCTTATTCGGTGCATTAGTCTTCCACAACTTGGCATATATGACCTCAAAATTGGTCTTGTTGTTCCGACCTCTACTGACGGCATGGTCTCCTCCGCTAGATACCTGGACTTAACCGAATACCGACCAGTTTTTGTAAAGTGCCAACTCCAATAATCAGGGTATTGTTGCCTGGATAAGTGAATACCCAATATTAATTGGACATCAACAGGATCAAAATATTGGCGAACCAATATCTCTTTCCAAGAACCCACCTGGTGGTCAATAAATTGGTCCACTGTAAGGTTAGGGTATAAAGAGAGTGGCTGTCGTAACGCCGATCGGGGTATGGTGTCTAGGATCCATGGGTCATTCCAAACCTGTATCGTTTTTCCATCCTCTATTCTCCTAATCGCTCCTTTTAAAACCAGAGGTCGTGCAGATAGTATACTCCTCCAGCCATATGACGAATTAGGTCTCAATTTTGCCAACAGCGGACATGAATCCTGAAAATAGCGTCCTCTCAGAATTTGTGTCAATATTGAATCTGGAGAATCCAAAAGACGCCAAAATTGTTTAGCTCGTAAAGCAGAATTAAAGTCCTCGAGGATCCGAAAACCTAATCCTCCTTGACCTTCGGTCTGCAGACCGTCTCCCATTTCTGCCAATGAATCCCTCTCGAAGTATCTGATTTCGACCACCAAAAATCCGCTATCGCAGTATTTAGGTTTTTGACTACCGTCTTTGGTAGTCTATAACAAGACATTACATAAGTGGGCAGCGCTGTCAGGACAGATTTTATCAAGACCTCTTTGCCTAAATATGATCCTTTTCCCCCTTCGTTATGTATCCCAAGTATCTGGTGTAAGTCCCTTCAAACTTATAGGGTTAAACCCTTACCAAATTGGATCGAGGACTTCATAAATTTTATCTGTTGTCCCGAGATTTGTTCATACTCTCTAAGTATCTGCAGTATCTGATGCGATTCCTCGTTAGATGCTTTGCAGAAAAAAGACTATCATCAGCGAATAATAAATGTGTCATCGCGGGGCTTTCCCGAGCTATTGAGATGCTTGTCAACAATCCATGTTGCTCAGCATCCCTTAGTTTTGATATCAATACCTCTGTGCAGAGAATAAAAATATATGGCGATATAGGATCACCCTGCCGGAGCCCCCGTTTTGGTTTAACAGAGCCTCCAGGAATCCCATTTACTAGTACAGAGTACTCCACACTAGTGATACAATACATAATACAGGAAATCCATTGCTCACAAAATCCCAATTTGCATAACAGTATTATGACAAAATTCCATTCGACTCGATCATATGCTTTGCTCATGTCCGTCTTGATCGCCATAAATCTGCTCCTAACCGACACATTTCTCTGCAGCGCGTGAAACATTTCTTGTGCAATTAAAATATTATTTGAAATATTCCGTCTAGGAATAAAAGCAAATTGTGTTACAGATACAAGTTTCGGTAGGACCCGACAAAGTCGTACACACATCACTTTAGAAATGATCTTATATACCACATTACACAGACTAATTGGTCGGAATTCCAACATTCTCGTTGGCCGTGTAACTTTTGGAATCAAGCAAATGTTCGTTTGATTCAAAATCCGCTCAAAAGAGGTTGTGGCTAAAAAGTTATTAACCAGCGCCACCAAGTCCTCCTTCACCGTTTCCCATGCTTCTTGGAAAAATAGTGCTGTCATACCATCTGGCCCTGGGGCTTTATTTGGACTCATAGAGAACAACGCAGTACGAACTTCCTCATGAGTTGCTTTTCGCATCAACATCTGATTATCAGAGACTGTAATTTTAGTCTCTAACTCATCCAAAGACCGAGTTTAGTCCCCATTGCTTGTGAACAGTTTCGAAAAATAATCTGTTGCTTCTCGCAAAATCTCTTCCTCTTTATTAACACAGACATTGGTCTCAGTATAAAGACCGACAATCCTATTACGAGCTCGCCGTTGCTTAGTTTGAGGCTGGAAGAAACTCGTGTTTTCGTCACCATCTCTCAACCACTGAGTTCGACTCTTTTGTTTCCAATATATCTCTTCCTCCACATAGGCACATCGGAGATCTAGATTCTTCTGCAAGATTAGATCTGAGCTCGTCGTCCCATTGCTCTTTGGATTCTCCAATTCCTGTTTCAGTCGTGTGATATTATGTCTGCCAGGTTCAATGGTAGTATGTCTCCACCGTGAAATCGCACAGCGACAAACCTTCAATTTATCTGCCAATGTTAAACTTCTCGGAACATGTGAACTACTCCAACTGCGTTCAACTGTTTCCCGAAGTCCATCTTTCCCGACCCAACGTTCATCAAAAATAAATTATCGTTTCTTCGAGAAAGTACTTTCAGACAAACGTCCTAAGATAGGCCTATGATCAGACCCTATCATATTTAAATACTCAACTTCTGAGTTAGGGAATAAATCATGACATTCTGCATTCCCATACGATTTGTCGAGAATACAGTGCACTATACCATTTTGTCGTACCCCTCTCCAAGACCAGACATTTCTTTTTTTTGGAAAATCAATCAGACCACAATCATGTAACATCTGATTAAAAGATATAAACTGTGATAAGGGCCTAATAGATCCACCCAACTTCTCATGATTTCCACTGAGCTCGTTAAAATCCCCCATTACCAACCAGGGCTCTTGCCGCTGAATACCTATTCTAGTTAACCGTTCCCACATATGATCCCGTATGTATTGTATTGGTTCACCATAGAGAAAGGTAATATATAATGTTATACCTTTCAAATCTGTAGTTATGTCTATCATGTTTTTATCTTTATAATTAATGATGACATTTGAATAATCTCTATATAACAAAGCTAGACCACCACTTATACATGATGGTTCAACCGTTGTTAACAAATTATAACCAAGATGTCGTTGTATTTTTTCCATAAATAAATAATTATTCTTTGTTTCTGAAAGGAATAAAAAATGAGGCTTATAACATTTCAAGATGTCTCTTAAATAATCAATTGTAATCTTACTGCCAATTCCTTGACAGTTCCAACATAAAACATTAATCATTAAATTAAAACCTCATCGGACTCTTGTCCTCTTTTAACCTGGCCAATTGATTCGGCCACTAGTCGATATACTTCCTCCATTCGATATTCAAATGGAAGAGTAAACCTTACCCACAACCTTATAGTACTAGGATAATCTGCCCCTGCCATTGCCTTCCAAGGGGCATAAGAGACCATCCAACCATCAAAGTTGATGGCACCATTTTGTAAAACCCGTTCTAAGTCTCCCTCCTCTTTAAATTCAAACTGAAATCTACCATTTCCCAGATTAAGACCTCTAATTTTGCTTACCAAATCCCAAAATTGTGGCATCCTGAACAAAAATGTATCCACATTCTGGTTCTGATGATTTAGACAATGACCCATTAAAACTTTAGAGGATCTAGCCAATAAAGCTGTATTATCTAATTTTGGAATCTTTATCCTTAAACCCTTAATTGGTGACCCATCACCTACCATCGAATTTTTACTCTTTGCCTGAGACATTATATTGCTACTCTTTCTAAAAATCTTAAACTCGGGACCTCTAAGTACGACTCTTTTTATTTGGAATCGTTGTCTGCTATTTCTCAATGTCTTTAACGCCTTATATAGGCTTTTGAGATATGTGATAAGTCTGAATCTAGCATTAAAAGAGGAACTTATCTTATAAAATTTTGAATTAAAGTGATAATTACAATAGAATCTTATCGTATCCATGACAAAAATTAAATCAAAGATACAAGCAAATCCCCAAATCACACCAGCAACAATATAAGGTAAGCTTATCTCGTCAAGCTCCCAATCAAAATCCGACAACACTAATTCACTGCAGCTTATCTTCTCATTCTGAAGCTGCGGCTCAAAGGTTGTGGGCTTATAATATGAAGCTTGTTCTTCTATTTTGCAAATCCATAGCCCAGAGAGTTGATTCCTTGCCACAAGCTCATGAATAACATTCCTATATATCTCACCACAACCCTGACAGAGCCCAATCCAAGCTATTATGAACCAAATGTAACTGGACATTAATAACCGAATTAAGGAGGTCGTATTCCAAGAGAGGCTATGTTATGTGATTATCCAAAATTTCCAATACCCAATGTAACAAACCATACCTTTATTTCCGGGTACAGAGAGCTCCCAAAGCCTCCAAATAGGCCATGATCGGCGCTTGACATTCCAAGTGTTCTTGGTACAGCTTTCTCCGATAATGTTATTTAGAGCTAACAAGACAGAGAGGAAAACGAGAGTCAGAAACATTCGGAATTCTACTCCATACTCATGACTATAATCCGTCTTAATAGACGTACTAACAACAGAGACCATAGCTAAAGCCAATCCCGACTCCAATGTTCGGGAAATTGGTCTTAGAAATCTCCAGCATTCTAGATATCTCAGGATCATCATGATAACGTTTGCCGGGAATGTAATGTTATCCTGGTGAACGCTCTCATTCAACTGAGTTTCATTTCTAGTATTATAGCTTAATTTTCTCCAAAATTTAACAAGTGAATCCAAATCCACCATTTCTATATCATATTTATACTGAAATCGCATAGAAAATGGCTCAAATCATCAAAACCAATCTTCAAATTGATCCAAATCAAACAAGCACACACCAGAAACAGAGACAAAACTAAGCGGGAGAGAAACTTATCTGGCAGATCGGAGACAATTGTCACCGCCACAGCATCGCTAGAGGAGTATTGGCCTTGCATGCGGTAATGAGGAAACTCCACGGAGCAGAGCCCACCGCCCCCAGAACCTCGCTCCCCACGACTCTGACGCCTCTCCGCAAGCCTCTCCTGCCCACCCTACCTTTCGGTTGATCAGATCTGAGCCGGATCTGACAAAACGGCGGACTAGATCGAAACTTTGGAAGAGCCTACCCGTCTTCGATCAGTCGCATCCACTGTCTTGGGCCCCTTGTCGTCTCCAGAAATTGCCTCCCGTGGGTTGCTGCCGCTGCCGGAGGAAGCTCGATCTTGTCACCGTTGATCGTCACGCGAGAGATCGCCTTTCTTCTCCACTGTCACTTTTGTTATTAATTATTTAATGAAAAGAAAAATTTTTGTTAGTTTAATTGTGGTAGTATATTTTTCTCCAAATATATATTATATTTGTTATAAGAAAATTCGTCTCAACTGTCTAACTATATCTCTATTCATTTTTTGAGGCTGAGATTAGGAGGTTTAGATTTATTAGCTTCTTTATTGGTGTGGTTTTAATAAATATAATTCATTGGAAATCACAAGTGATGAAAACAGTTGGGGTGATTATTTGAGATTTACGAAAGCTGAGGGGGGAAGAAAATAAAAGGTAGGTTCGAAAAGATCTAGTGCAGTAAGTGTACTGTAGAAAACAGAATAATGGAGTTTGTGGTGAGCTGTCAAGCAGCGAGTGGGTGAAAACGGTTGCTTCGCTGCCAGCAAATCATGCCTCTCTCTTACATGTGGCATTCAAGACTAGTTCAAATTATATTCATTCACATTTAATCACATAATTATCATCATTATTAATAATCAACATACATTATAACCTTAAAAATTCAACATTGAATTTGTCACGCCTCTTTGCATTATAAGATTTCATTTTCACGATAATTAGGGAAAGACTAATCTGTAATTAATTTATCCTAAATTAATGAGTAAACGTCGTCAGTTACACAACATGGGGTCGATGTTTTATCTTAATACAAATTTGTAATTTGTCTCAATTAAAAATGGAAAAAAAGACAGCGACTAGTTTAGGTAAAAGTGTCACCGACGTTTTGTTAGAAAATTTACTAAACATAGTGCTATTACTCTAAACGGATAATAAATCAACTTGGGTGTACCACTCTCGTTTTCAATTTCTTTTTCTGAGTTTTTTTATTTTCTCATATATATTATATGGTTTATCTATAAATTTCAGTGGAGAAAATCGCATAGTATTTCAAAAATTGGAATAAATCAACTTGAGTGCACTAGACTAAATACCATTTACAAATTTATTTAATTAATTTTTATGTTTATATTTTCTAAAGGATAGTAATATTTAAATTAACAAAATCTAAACAAATGCGGAATTATAAAGCTATAGTTGATAGTTAATGAACCAAGATTCTCCAACGGTCTACTGAAATAGATCCATGTTAGGGACCAAGTCATATACACACGCTTTAAGATACGTGTTTTCTTACAAGTCTTTTGTATAAATTACCCTAGATTTCGTGTAATGATTTATATAATATTTTAAAAGTGATTGCTGTATTATAAAAAAAGTCTTAAGAAAATAAGGAACAACCCCAATTTGAAGTGAAGTGAATCGAAAGTAGCCAATGGCGGCTAACAAACGAAGTGACTTAATGCGAAAGTCATCGTCACATGCTTCTTCCGCTCTCCAAGGAACATCGATCCTTAGCATCTTTCATCATTCTCCCAAAGTTAAGTATTACATTTTTCTATTATTATCTTATGATGATTCTTCGAAATGTGCTAAATTATGTAACAATGAATGAGTAAAGACTTTAAAGAATGAAACAAATTTGAAGTTAATCCAATCAATGATGTCAAATTACAATGAATCAATAGACAATAAACAAGTAAGAGTTGAGTTAATGTTTTGATATATCAATGTAAATAAAACGTAACTAATTACAAGAACAAATTTAGATTAGTGATGACAATCAATCAAAGAATTTGATGCTGCAGCGAAGAGAAGAATTTGATCTTTAGATGCAAACGCGAATTTCGATTTCTCGCAGCAACGTTCATCTTCTGGTGCTGGAAGATTCAGATCTAATTGAAGAAAGTTCTTTGGTCGTATAGATTCTGATGATGATGATATTGTTGTTTTGATCACTGAAGTAACGTTTGCGTTTGCGTTTATTGTTAAACCTCTATGTCTTCTCATATGACCTCCTAAAGCTTGTCCTGAAGAAAACTCAGCTCTGCAGATTGAACATTCATGAGTTTTCTCTGGTTTCTTATTACCTTCACTGCTGGTTACTTGTAGTGAAAGAAAGCTTCCTACAGCTCCAGCTTCAACAGTTTCAACCGCAGACGCAGATATAGACACAGACGCAGTTTTGAAAGCGCTTGACCCTAGTTTAGGCTTCTTGTGGCTAGCTCTGTGACCTCCTAAAGCTTGAAACGAATGGAAGCTTTTATCACAAGTCTTACACTGATAAATCCCATCAAGCCCTAACCCTAGCCCTAAAGAAGAAGAAGCTAGCGGTTTCTTGTTGCTTAAGAAACTACTCTTTCCTTGAGATAACAATATCAAACAATTGGCCATATCTTCATCTTCATTAGACGCTCCTTGAAATTCAACTTCACCAATAGCTTCTTCTTCTCTAGTGGCCTCAAGTGATGATCTTTCACCGCTTGAAACTGCGGTTGCGTTCATGAGAGGAGACGCAGAACGCTGACGTTTAGTGCGTTTGCCTTTGATGAGAAGAACAAGACGAGCGTGGTCTCGACTCTCCTCATGAACACTTGTCATTGGCTCTTGATCTGTGTAAGAGCTTGATGCAGAGATAAATGTATTTATGGAGAGAAGTGTTTGGTGGGTTTGGTTTATATGTCTGAAGTGTATCTCTCTGTATATTTATAAATATGTGATGTATTTGTTTATACACAAACATTAGAATAGTCTTTAATTGTATAAATATAATGAATGGGTAAGAGAAAAGATGAGAAAAGAAGCAAACCCCAAATAACTTTTGGTGAAGGATTCCTTTCTGGATGTTTTGGTTTGCAAGCCTGGAACCACTTGTTTTTGCTCTTCTTGTTTTTTTTCTTTCAATTATTTTAATTTGTATTTTTCTCTTTTTTTGGTGAACTTTGTTTTGCTTGTTTTTTGAATCACATATTTTTATTTTATTAAATTTAAAGATGCATACATAAGCTAATTAATATATATATATATATATATATATATATCTTACCAGTAGATTTTATTCTAGAGAAAAACCAGAATTGACATTATATTTTTAGACTTTGTATCTTTAGGTACAAGTAGAGTGTCTTTCTACAATTTGAGTACATAATCTTCTTTTTTAAAATGATTGAATATGTCATGCATTAACCAATATATATATATATATATAGGTCAAAAATGTTTATTCTTTATAGCATGCATTATATTAATTTGCTTGAAATTATGAAAATTCACAAATAGAAATTTATAGTCTAGTGGTTTATAGAAATGTTATTAATATGTCTTTCAATTTCATATCCCCACAATGCAGATTATTAATTTAAAATAAATTATAAATCTATGGTCCATATTAAATGTTTTTAGTCAAACACAAATACAACATTACACACATAGCACATAATTCAATATACAACATTTTAAGAAATTACATTTACTACACAAATTCAAATGCATATGTATATGTATATATAAGCTATGAAAGTACAGATTTAACTCGAAAATATGACACTTGTAATTGTGTTTCTTAGACAATACTAATTATTGTGGATTTATGTACACTGAACTTAGCTTGCTGATTAGTTAATTAATTGGAAAGTAAAAGGTAGTCGAATTTTGGGGTCGAGCAGTTCATGTGCAGTTGAGCCAACCCACAATTGCACAACACACAATTATGAATCATGATCCTACTTAATAATTATTTAATTTAATTATATTCATTTTAGCTATACCAAATTAAATATATACTATTCATTTCCTATGTTTGCGCCTCTTTCTAAGATGTACAATGATTTTTATTTTTTGGTCACCCAATTATTTGATCAATCCGTTATTAATCTTGTGATTAGCTAATAATATGCATTCGGTGTAGCTAGTAAACTCTCTTTTCTTAGTTTCTTAAATACTTGATATAAAAATTTTTTAGGGGGTTTATTGATTCTATGATTTTTAAAGAGTTTAAATTCTGTAAGAGTTCATTGTTATTCAATCTTGAATTTCCATAACTCTTTTAAAGTCATGTGTTATTGGTTTTACTATTTTTAAATTATGTAAACAATTATTAAAAGTTTTGTGTTATTAGATTAAATATTTTTAAAAATTAACAAAAATTATGTTAATTCAAATAAAATGATTTTAATTGACTTTATAGGTATGTTAGAGTTTAGTATTATTGGTTTACAAAATTTAAACATTTTTGTTCATAGAAAGAGTCTTGCAAAATAATAGGTCTTACCATAAAATTTTCAAAATCAGAATAGAAATTAGCAAAAAAAAAGAAAAAAAAACTGTCAACGAAAAAACAAAATTCCAAACAAGACAATCGTCGTTGTATATTTTAACACGATATTGATTTACAGCTGAAAGTTTAGAAGTATTTTTTTCTAATGAGTTGTTTCTCTATGTTATAAGAGTAGTGAGACTTGGCTTCTTCGTGATGATATCTTCCACAGTGTTTTGATATGTCTTCTAAAGATCGTAAGCTGATTTCTTTATTGAGGTAACATAAAACATTTTTGATTAGGCTCTGTAACGTGTGAACAACTTGTTTTGGTTACTGAATGTATGATTATTTTGTTGTTGTAGACGAAGCTAACGTTGTGCAGTTGAAATAATTATGCTTTTGTTTCTTGGTTAGGGAAATAAAATTGAGTTAGAGTTGGCTCCATTGTTTCAAATTCTTGATTGGTAATTTGAATTGTAGTACTGATTGATTTTGAAACTATAGATATTGACAGTATAATACTTTGAGTTATATGTTTAGTTGATAGATGGTTATTGTTTGTACTAGATTTCATACTAGTTTAAATATAGATAAAAACGAGGTTGGAAAGTTTGTATTATTAAGTGAAAATGACTGATTACAGAAATGGCAAAGTCAGAGTTCTTAATACAAAGTGTCAGAGATTCTCTGCCTTTTTCGGAAAAACGGGTCCCTTGATTATGGTACAAATATCTCTTTTTATAGGAGTCTTCGTTGGCTTAGGAGGCCAATGGGCCGGTCGGCGAGGCCCATGCCTAAGTTACACGCATGTCAAACCCAACAAACTTTGAGAATATCGGATGAAGTGGCAAGCAATCGACGACGTGGCCAAACTCGAGGTGATGTGGCAACCAGTCGACAACGTGGCCGAGTTCGAGGTGACATGGATGATGATGGTCGACATGGTCGATCCTTATTGGCAGTGATTTTATGCCGAGACAGTTGATTCCAAGTGCGCCTAGAGGGCTGTAAGCCCACCTCCAACAATAGCCCCCCAGTTCAATGACGAGGACAATGACGATGACGTAGTCGCCGAACTCATAATAGATCATTGGCGCGCGTAGATACTATTGCCACATGTCACGTTCTGAATAGCTAAATAATGTGGCTGATTTGATCTGTCTGTCTGGCGGCGGCGCAACTTCCAAGGTTTCGTGCTCGTAACTGCGCGACTACTCGGTTGTCGCGTATCACTTCTATAAATAAAAGGAGGGGTGAAAAATTTTCCTCGTAACTTCGTGAATCTCTTCGACCAGGTATTCTCTCTCTTATCTTTTTTTTTTCTCTCTCTACATCATTTGTTTATTTTCCGTTCTTGTGGCCATGGGCCAAAGTGCATCTGGGGAATCTTTGGTCGGGGATTCGTGCTCATCGCCATCGAGGGTGATGTTGTCGTCCTCGGCGAGCTCGTCTGGGTCGAGCGGTGAAAGTTTGTCAACCAAGATTGACCTCATTTGTGTGAGGCACTCATCGTTAGGGATTGGTGTCGAGCTAGATCGGTTATTTGGTGATACCGAGGCAGGAAATCCTCGCTCCGTGATGTTGATTCCGACGGAAACAAGGCCGAGGTTGAGGTGGTTGATGCTGCCGAGGTCGGTAAGAGAAAAGAAGCCAAGGCCGTTAGAGTAGGCATTGCCGAGGTCGGTAAGAGAAATGAAGTTGAGGCCAATTCGGGAAACAATGTCGAGGTTAGATTAGGAAACAATGTCGAGGCAGGATCAAGAAACAATGTCGACGCCGGATTAGGAAACAATACCAATGTCAGATAAGGAAACAATGCCGAAGCCAATTTAAGGAATAGTGGAGGCCATCTCAGGGGATTCCTGTTCCGAAGACACTGTTGACGAGGTGGAGGTTCGACCTAACGAACCGTTGAGGGACATAGGGCTATCGATTGAAGATGGTGCAGAGGGTTTTGTAGACACTGATTTCGGGGAGGAGGTTGACCGCCCCATATAGATTCCACAGCGTCGCCAGGTCGCCCAGTGGTGGAGGTCGTTGAAAGTGTAACCTTCTCGAAGTTCAAAAACGACTTTGTGGGCAATGGTGGATATGTGCCATATTAAGATGCCAGTTCGTTTTCGTGTGTTGAGGCCGTCAGAGTGGCCGTGGTTACCTCCACCTAGGTACATTTGCCTTTACGAGTAATTCTTTAAGGATTGTGGTATGTTGTTTCCCTTACAGCAGCTTCTTGTGAAATATTGTGCTCGTCAGAGAATGGTTTTCACGCAATAGTCTCCTGCTGCGGTCAAGAATATCATGGCGTTTGTTGTGCTCGGCCTAGAGTGCGGCGTCAATGTTACCTGCCACTTCTTCGAGGAGGTCACTCGTCTCTCTATGAATCCTGCTAAACATGAGACTTAGTATGTGAGCACAAAACCTAGACACGAGTTTTCCAATGAATTTCCTAGCAAGATTAATGGTTGGCGAGACCATTACTTCACTTTTGTGTCTTTGACACTTTTATCGTGTTGTTTGGAACGAAAATGTTTGTTCTAACTTTTTTCTTTAAAGTCCAATATGATACTAACATGTTCAAATATTTTGTAGATCGTCATCCACCCCCGTCCAGAGCCTTTCCAAATAATTTTTTTGACGACCTCAATCGTATCAAGCAACTCAGTGTGCATCGGTGGCCAGACATACATTCTGACAGAGTTAGGCGCAACTTGAGGAGAGTGAGAGAAGGTAAGACCGTACTCCCTTGCATCCTTGATTTTTTTTTAAAATTTTTGCTAAATGTAAAATGTGGCCTCGCCATGCAGCGTCTAGGCAAAGAATACGACGAGGCGGAAGAATGGTGGGTAATATAGAAAAGTTTGCCAACGAGCTTCTAATTCTTAGTCCACAGGAAGACGAGGTGGTCGCGCTTGACAAAGTTGGGGATGACTTAGCCTAGGTCGAGGCCGAGGACATGGCTGAGGTCGTGGCCGTGGTACGAGCTGAGGCCTAGGACCAAGATTGTCAGGCAGAGAACAACATTGTTGTCCTTGCAGTGTTCGACGACGCGAGTGGCCAAATGCTAGTGTCATCACCTTGGCAACTGGCTACGCCGCGTCATGTGGTGACAGACCCAGTTCAGCGAAGAAATTTAAAGAGGCAAGCTGAGTCTTACGAGCCGTATGCGGCTTGCACACGGAAGTGCACCCGAACTGAGGGATCTTTAGGAGGCTTATCGGTGACGCGGTTGTCTTGATGGATAAGGTTGGCCTCGTATACGCACTCAAATTCTCTTGATTTTTAAATTTTGCAAGTATTGACTGCTTTTCCTTGCTAATTTTGTTGCTCAACATTGTCAAACTCGTCGGTAAGCGGTATGAGAACCGTCTGGCCGAAGACAAAGAGGTGAAAAAGCTGAAGCGGATTGTGTCTAAGTACCACAAAAGGGCAAGGGAGTATGAGGCAAGGTCGTGGAGGAGAGCACGAGAATTGGCTCGAGAGAGAGAGAGATAGCAGAAGGGCACTCCAAGCCGAGGTGGGGAGGCTGCATGAGAGGGCCGAGGATGTCGAGGACGGGGTTGCTACTCACCTCGGCATCTATGAGGAAGGTGTTGACAAGATGGAAGCTCTCTGAAAGAGACTAATGGAGAAAGTGGTGGCTGAGCGGGCTCGGCATGCCGAGGAGAAGAAGGCCTACAAGGAGAAAGTTTCCCGTCTGGGCGATTATGTGAGCAAGACGTAGGAAGTCGATGAGTCACGTCTGAACTAGTTCAGGCGGAAGGCACTCTTGGGTCTGGTTTACCCTGTTTTGCTAGTGAAAGAACTCAGCTCGACTTAGACACTTTTATGAACAGAACTAAGGTCCGATTTACCCTGTTTTGCCAGTGTAGATTTATTCTAAAAAAAAGTTTTGATATTATGGCCGCGTCCGAATGCTGCCTACGTACCCCGTGAGGGGATCAAACCGGACGTAATTCTTAGGTTTGTACAGAAAATTATGAAAAACAATATGAAAACGAGTTCGTCCGATGGTGATGTAGAACGCCCTCAAGAACTTTCTGGGGTCAGACCTTATGTCAAAGGTGATACATTTGACTTTCACGTGGGGACGAAATGGGGTGCTTGAGAGTCGCCTGGTGAAAGGCATGTTTTGTGCTTTAGGTAGTACGGGGCTCTGAGATCGGTATAACTGGTCTGCCATGGCGCGTACTTCGTTCTGCAGCGCATGTATCTTTGCTTCTCTGGTGTCCTCGTTCCTTGGTGGCAAAGTTGGCGCGTCTGTTTTGCTCTCGGCCTGCCGCGGCTCGGTTGGCTCGTGGGATAGCCTTTGCTGGAGACGAGGTGGTTCAATTTGTTGTCAGGCCGAGCTCGGCACGTAGGTGGGTCATCATATCTGCAGATGCTTATGATATGTTGGTTGTGCCTTTCAGGCGTTTTATCATGGCTAGAAACGAATCATCCCGACGATTGGCCTCGTCCGCTGAGAAGGCTTTCTCTGTGCCAACCTGAGGGGGTTAGTTGGCGACGATGTGCGTCGCCGTCTCGTCTCCGTCTTCGGTGGACGCGGATGGGAGTTTGGTGTGTTGAACGCTTTTTGGTGTTGATGGCAATGTCGTTGGGGTGAGCAATCTTATCGAGGTCGTCGACGGACTGGCAGGTACCGTTTTGATCTCTGATAAAATTTGATCAGTTATTTTGCCATGTATGCGTTGAGAAATTCATTGCCCCTCCTTATGGCGCTAATTGTTTGTACTCGATTTTGTACTAGGTTAAATATAGATGAAAACGAGGTTGGAAAATCTGTTTTATTAAGTGAAAATGACTGATTACAAAAATGAAAAAGTCAGAGCTCTGAGTACAAAATGTCAGAGATTCTCTGCTTTTTTCGGAAAAAACAGATCTCTTGATTATGGTTTAAATCTCTCCTTTTATAGGAGTCTTTGTTGGCTTAGGAGGCTGATGGGCTGGTCGGCGAGGCTCATGCCCAAATTACACGCAAGCCAAACCCAATAAACTTTGGGGATATCGGATGACGTGGCACGCAGTCGACGACGTGGCCCGAACTAAAGGTAACGTAGCAAGCAGTCGACAACGTGACTGAGCTCGATGTGACATGGATAATGATGGTCGACGAGGGTCGATCCTTATTGGCAGTGATTTTATGCTGTGACAGTAGATTTCAAATGGGTCTAGATGGCTGTATGCCCACCTCCAACTGTTATGTTACTACGTTATTATTTCCTCTCACTTATTTTATAACTCAGTTATTTCTGAATTCTAGCTTTTTTTTTCTTTTTCGGGGTAGTGTAATTGTTTATAGCGGTGAAAATTAACAAAAGTCTACAAAATTATGTTTTCATAGATTTATATAATCAGTTGAAATCTATAAGTTGTTGGAGTCATTAAAAGTTACGAGATTCTATAACTGTCACAATCATTAGAAGTAAACATAAATCTTAATTGAATAAGAGCTTAAGGTATAATTCTTTAAACCCAACTAGAAACAAATGAGTTTCTTATAAAAGGGTCGATATTTATTCATTAAATTTTTTATCGAAGAAATGTTTTGTTTAAGTAGTTGAATGTCATTTTAATTAATTCTATACCTAAATTTGATTACATATAGTCGTATTTACTTCAAATAATATGGTTAGAGATTAGAGGATTTAGATATGAGTTAAATTGTGTCGATTGGTGAAAAAGAAAATCTCTCTATATTAGTTGTCCTATCGGCTCTATGATTAAATCTTGTTAACGTGTAATCAAAGATATAATAGATTATTAAGAAGAATATATTTGAGTGTAATGTGAAGCTAGAATATATTATTGTAAGCGGTAGTGAGTATAAGTCTTGGCGTTGAGGATTGTGTGTGTGTGAAAGAGAGAGATAGAGAATTGCTTGGCCGCCAAAAGAAGCCATAACTTGCCAACTAGCTAGCTTCACTACTCACCCTAAGCAAAGCATATACCTTTGTGTTATTTTAATACTCAAACATAATTCATCACCGATCAATCATTCATCATCCTTACTTAACCCTTTTTGCAAGATTTGTCGGAAACCGTTAATTAGTTGTTTCAACTTGCGAGAATCATCTAATATCATATTCAGTATCGTGTCGTATCTAAATTATATAGGATTTGAGACGAATAAAAATGGTATGGTCTTTAATATTAAAAAAAATATTTTCTCAAAATTTACAAAATCAAGTTGTCAAAACAATTATCTCTCTAAAGGATATAAAAACCAAACAATACAACCTCTCTTATGATACTGTTGCACAAAAGTAAAACTTATTACTAGTATAAGTTGTACTTTTGGAAAAACATATACATGCATATTCATCAATGTAAAACATTTAGTCTAATTTTTCCTGAAAAATGTGGCCTTCCCAATTTAAAGGGTCACGCATACGGCGGTGAATTCGTTCCCGAGCCTTCCAATTCACTTACTAATTTGTATGACCATCATGATCTTCACATAATAGTCAATCATTATATTACTCACATATCCCATTAATAATTCCATTTGAGTAAAGTAATCGAAAGAAAAATAAAGAATATTTGAAAACGGATAATAAGATCCACTGATCGATAAATGTCCATATATAAGTTTGTTTAGAACGAAGCATTAAACCCCAAAAATCAGTTTTCGCTACCGATTTTGAACAGAATTGTGATTGATAGTCAATAAGCCATCGTTTGTTTGTTGCTATTATTCAACTTTAAAATGAAAGAAGAAGATAAGATTTCTATATATTAAGTTGATAGTGATAGATTTATTAGACTCTTTGAAATTCTTTGACAAGTCTTTGTAAATCAGCAATGGAGCTTCCAGTAGTCACGGCCACTTCAGTCTTCCGACGTAATTCCTCCGCCCGAATAGCCACCTCGCGTCCTCCCTCACCCATTGTTTCCGCTATGACCCGACCCAACTCAACCGGATCGGGTACAGTTTCACCTCCTTCACAAACTCTTACCGCAACTTCTAAATGCTCCACAAGCAACTTCGCATTCACAAATTGGTCCGCTTCCATGGGCCAGCCCAATATTACAAGCCCATTAGTTATCGCCTCAAGCACCGAATTCCATCCACAATGGCTCAAAAACCCACCGACTGCCACGTGTCGTAGTATCTCCACCTGTGGGACCCATCTTCTAATGACAATTCCCCGTCCGGAAACCCGATCCTCAAACCCATCGGCTATGGGTTCTTTTTTAACCACCCAAATAAACCGGGTCAGGCTTTTCTCGAGGCCCAAAGCCAAAGCATCGGACTGGGCTTTGGTTAAAACCTTTTGACTTCCGAAACAAACGTAAAGGACTGAGCTATTTGGGGATCCGTCAAGCCAACTCAGCAATTTCGGGTCTATAGAACCTGAATCGGATTCAAGACCCGACCCGATTGAACAAAGTGGGCCAATTGCGAATACTCGATCATGACCCATCTTCTGTTTTACGTACTCCACATACTCATCTTCAAGACACCTGGAGGAATTGAAAACAGATCCGTGGCTTAGAAAATTCATGCAGAATTCGTTGATTGTTTCGAGATCCGGTGATGTAGCACGGAGTGATCGGCGGACTACAGAAGGAAGTTGCTCTTCCTTGAAAATTGGAGCTCGAGGAAGATCGAGGAAGCGGATCGGATCTGTTGATTTGAGTCGGTCGATGTTTTCGAAGCAATATTGGAGAGCAGAAACTAAAAATAGACCACTGGAGAAGAAAGTAAATCGAGGAATACCGATTTGATTGCAGAGAGCATGTGTCCATCCGAGGAAGAAATCGGAGATGAGAGCAATCGGAGGATAACAGTGAGATCGAAACCATCGGATGATTGGTTCACGAAGCTGACGAAGAGAAGCCATGAGTGGGAGATTTCCGGAATTTCCAACGTCTTTGGCGTTTTCGACGCCGGAAGGGAGGGAGGGATGTGGAGGGAAAGGGAAAACGACGGAGGAGACGGAAGAAGGATGAGCGGAGAGAAGAGGAGAGAGGTAAGTTACGTTTCCGGGAGTGACGATGACGGAGACAGTGACTCCACGGAGGCAGAGTTGGTGAGTTAATTCAAAAAGTGGAAGTAAGTGGCCTTGTGCTGGGAATGGAAACACCACAATGTGCGGTGGTTTTGAACTCTCCGATACATTTCCCGGCACCAACACTTCCGTCATTTTCACGGTGGCGTGACGGTTACTTTATATTATTGTTTTTGTGTACAAGTGGGATTAGAATATTTGAGAAGTGTTATATAATACGAAAATTTGGAAGGTAAATGAAAAAGACTTTAATTTAATGATTTTGTTGTTTTGTACAAATGTGAATCATGTGATCTTTTTCTCGGTCCTCCACTACCTTTTTGGCGTTGCTCTTCCGCAAGTTTCGAATCATGTTGCTGTCAATCTTCAAAGAGCTTGGGCTCCATCTTCGTGAACATCGTCTTTAAGACTTGATAAGACACTATAAAGCATTAACTTTAACTAGTAGAGTGATACGAGAGGAATTTGAAATCTCCTACATGCAGATGATTCTCGACAAATGACTAAACAGAAAATTACCATCAACTTTCAACGTACATTGTTTTATCAAACTAGGTAGTTTCATCTTCGTGTTTTGTCCAAAACATATCCACAAATACCAAAAGCTTTATTAAAGAAATGACTTGGCTTCAATCCTGCTTAAGTTCACTCGACTGCTCCGCATGGACAGGTTTAGCTATAGTTTCTGTATCTTGAGCTCCAGTTTCCGCAGCCTCCTGTGACAAGAAAGTGTAACAGTAAGATTCAAATGCAACCATGTATAAGACCCAAACAAACTAAAAAATCAGATAATGTGAGTTCATGGAAGCCTAATGGGATCATGGCATATTGTTCAACAGAAGCTATGTTTCATCAACTAAACTGCATCAACTAAGAAAGAATGTAATTTTCCGTGGATAAGAATCAAGCAAGTCAAGCTATTCACTTACTTTGGTGGCGTTGTCATTTTTGGCAACTGGCTTGAAAGGACAAGCTGGAGGAACTCTCACCGGCTTCCTGTACTCCCACCCGAGCCATGCGTACACTTTGGCCTATGTTTTTATTTATGAACATACGAAACTCAAGAAAACTTAAAATAAAGGTTGGAATAAAATACCCAATACTGAAACTACCTGCATAATTCACTAAAGCATGACCTCTACTATATATACAAAGAAAAACATAATTCGTAGTGAACACTAGAAGAACTAAGATTTACTGTCATCTTCAACTTTCCAAAAGCCAACCTCAAGCAGATTACAAGCATAGTCATGATCATGTGTTGTTGTCAAACCCTGATTATTACCTATAGTGATTTCCATCTTATTATCTTCTCTCTATCCCTTTCTAGTCTCCAATTTTTGTTTTTTTTTCCCTTCAAATAATGCTATCTGCTTTGAGACTAACCATAAACAATACTCTAGCATCTCAAAATTCGATATTGTGTTGTGATTCCTAACTCGATTCCCTTGAATCTGATCAATCTTTCATGGGATAATAAAAACTTCAGATTATCACGAAAGTAGGAGTCAATTACCATGAAGTAATCGATGATCCGAGGCATCAAATTGACGATTGGGATGAGGAACAGAGGCACCAAACACATAATGCAAACCTGTGAAATTCATGAACTTCATAGATTCAAACAATCTGAAACGGAAGCTGCAAAATTGACAAACGAAAACTAGAGCCAAATCAAAACAAGCGAATAAAACAAATCTTACCATATTGAAATTAGGGTTATGGACTCAGAAAATTGGGAATTTCGAAGAAAAGATGAATCGAGGCTAAAATTGCAAAGATCAAAATATGATTGTACTTCCCTGAAGTCGTCGTCGATTTGCTTGAAGACTTTAACAATCTACCCAATATATAAACTAAACCCTCTGAATCAGTCAGCGGGTTTCCACGGCGTTGAGAAAAACGAATGTTAGTCTCACGGAGTTTATCACCCAGAAAGCACCTTAAATTGACGGCGCTAAGAAAACGTGACTTTGACGAACGTACAATACCGAAAAACCCTTTTACTATTGTGATTACAGATAGAGTAAAGTTAAGTGTTTGGTACACCAACAAATTAGCAAGAGATTATAATCTATAAGTTTAATTCATGACAGTTTGGAGGATCAGTTTGGTCCCAATATACTTCAATAAGATTTAGGCGCAATCGCCTTTGCAAGGAACGTCTGCGCAGCGACAAACCGGTTTCCCTGAAGCTTCCCAACCATTAAAGCCACGTTCTAAGATCATGATGTTTTTTATTTCAGTATCTTGGTTCTTCTCATCGAGATAATTCACTAGCCTTCTTGCACATGTTGGGCCACGAACCTGCAAAGAATTGGCTTCAAGGCTTAGCAATCTCATGATTTCGAGTGAAAAAAAAACACACACTGATTTATGTTATGACTTCAGACAGAACAATGAAGTGAGAACTGCTCCAAATCAGAGCTTGCTACTCCTTGCAATGCATGAGAATAGATGGACTAGTAGGCAAACAATATCGGAAAAAAGTTGGACTCTGCAATCTCATCATTTCATGGCTTGCAATCTCATCATTTTGAAAAATAAACAACAACATTGATTGATGTTAGGACTTCAGACAGAAAACTGAAGTGAAAACTTCCCCAAATCAGAGGTTGCTACTCAGTGTCATGTATGAGAATAGATGGACTCAAAGGCAAACCATATCGAAAAACAGTTTGATTTTGCGAACTTATCCACTTTTGATACATGAAGGTCACTTCTAAAGAACACATATTGCAGAATCTCTTTCTAGGATAACCCCATTGCTAACTTATCAAACATTTAATCGACTCAAAACTTCAAAAAAAAGAATCCTCTACCACAACCAGTTATCATTTCAAGCATCATGAGACAGAGCTATATCAAATGAACTCAAACAAGGGAAAAAGAAGATATTGTGGGAAAGTGAACAGAGTGTAAAACACAGACACACCTGGCTCAAAGCACAATGAAAGACAAGTGTGTCTTTGTCCTTGACATTTTGAACGAGATGAGTGATCTTGTCATCAAAAGAGCCACTTGCATAGTGTAACGATCCAGCTATATGCCCGTCATAATTTCTCTCTTCGTCCCTTAAAATTAAACAATTACTCCAGAATGTCCCAGAATCAAATCAGAAATTCAAAAGTAAAGGACTTTTCTAAAACCCATATCATAATTACATGGTTGAGCAAAATTAAAACCTAAGACTAATCGGATTGATTCGAACTATAATCTGGTAAAGGCTAGTAATTTAATCCTACGAATTGAATTGCGTATGAATGTACCTGACATCTATGATTGCGATATTGGGACTACGATGGCGAGGGAGAAGCTGAGTAGAACTAATGTAAGAGATGCTTCTCCCCATCGCCATTTTTTTCTTTCGAGTGAAAAACGAAAAGATACTTCTCCCCATCTAATTCCTTTCTTCCATAAAAGTCACGAACATATGCCATCACCATCGCCATTTGGATCCGGTTCGGTTCACGTAAAGATTTGGAGAACCGGAAAAAACGAATATCTAAATGCCCCAAAAATATTCATACCTGAAAGTGACCTAATTTAATATATATTAAAAATAAATTATTCACATATTCGAAAATATCCATTTTTTTCCAAAAACTCAAAATTTTCTAGAAATCATCTTAATACCGAATATACAAAAATACTCAAATATCTAAAATTCTCAAATATTTAAAAGTTCAAAAGTATTTTAATACTCAAAAGTTATCTGAAATACTCGCATAATGAAATTATTTGATTGATTTTCGTATAGAAACCAAACTGGAACCAATACTTATATGATATACTAACATATTTTACTTGGTTCCGGATAAAAATTTGATACTCATTTTTTTTTTTAATATTGGACCACAACTGACCGGCCCAATAGCCAAATTCCTACATAATGTAGGTGGGGTACTTGATCCCTGATTATGAAAATGAGCTGCCTTATGTAGACTTACCGTCTGCCACTAGGCTAAGAGCCATTTACATTTGATACTCATTATTTTAGATTAATATCGATTCTGCAATTTGACTACGAGTGTTTTGACTAGTAGGTGACGCTTATTTTATAAAAGTACTTAGTGTGTTGAAGAATTCTCTCCGTATAGACTAGAGTACGAAGAGCCATGCACAAAAAGAATGTTATTGTGTTGTGTTACTTACAAGCAGAAATAACTCAGTTGGGAGAGCGTCAAACTGCGGATCTGAAGGTCGCACGTTTGATCCATGCTCACCGCATTACTTTTTATATTTTCCTCTCTTATTTCCGACTCTAATTTACCAATTTTCTAAAAAGTTTCTGTAAAAGAGTTCAACTAGAACTATGTATATATTCTCTAGCAAAAATGTAAGGCTCACCATTAGGATCAAATACTTGATCTACACACATAACAATAGAACTGAAATCAATCAATAATTCTAAGAACAACTTAGTAAAGAAACCTTTGAAATTGAAATTACGAAACCGAATGTGAAGTCAAGAGCTAATTCTTTCTCCTAAATCCAAAAGAGCTCCCACAGTGAGGTGGCAAAATAGAGCCTTTGAACCCCATGATACAATCAGTATAAGACCACAAAATCTTCACCATTTTGAGGAATCTACAAACCAAAAATCTTAACTATGAACTCACAAAAAAAAAAACTTGACAAAGAACGTACTTTTGTAAGAAAAGAGAAAAGGAGAAAAGCTTGAGAGAGTTTGTACATAAACCAACCCTTATATAATAAACTAACTTGAGTCATATTAGGAAAGCTCTTGAACAAAGCTTCCACAATTGTATTCTCAGTCAATCTCATCACAAAGTTCCAACAATCCCACACATGAATTGAAATAGTTCCAACCATAGTAGGTTATAGTTTAACTGACACGAAAAAAAGCTCAACAAACTGCCACTACAGACTAGACTAACTCAATAAACACAAAAGAGTTGACAGACGTGTGAGTTCAAATGAAATGCACTGTGTTTGAGCTGGTAGTATTTTTCAACCTTTAACCAGTCATAGTTAATATATGTCGGGTTTACTTGGCCAGAAAGTGAACATGATGTCTTGAACTTTCTAGATTTTTATGTAAACCAAGACAACAATTATAACACAGTGTTATTTCTAGTACATTATTAGGTTTTCTATTATGTTCATTGTGGCCTTGAACTTTGCCTGGTATGTTCGTGAGTGAACTTAAAGAATTTTGCATGGATAAATTCTCTTAGAAACGACCTCATTTCACGCTCACTACATGATTTGTGTAATAGTTTTGTTTTAAGAAGTAGCATTTACGACTCCACTGATATGCCAAAGCTATTTGATCATTAAAAGCATTGCTTAACCTTGATTGTTATTTCTAGGCACGACGATTGTCATTAAGAATGGTAGTGTCGTACTTTGATGACTATCTATTTGACTTAGTTGTCCCATTGACTCTATCGCTAGGGATCACCAATTGTATAAGTTAGGCATCCACCATAAAGTTGTCGTTGCAACATGCTTTAAACTCATTCCTTTAGACGATTTGAGCACTTGGTCTCTTGTTAGGCCTTTAGTGAATGGATATGCTAAGTTATTAGCAGACTTAAATGTAATTGATTTTGATCACACCACTTGAGACCAAATGTCTGATGGTTTTGTGTCATCGATGAATGTGACAAGATTTACCATTATATAGATTATTGTGTGCTCGAGCAATGGCGGATTGACTATTACAATGTACACTAGAAGCAGGGACTGGTTTTCCCCACATAGGAACATCTTATAAGAAATTACGTAGCCATTCTATTTCTTATACAACTTTTTCTAGAACAATAAACTCTGATTCCATGATTGATCAAACCAACAAAGTTTGTTTAGAAGATTTCCAGGATACTGCATTGCCGCCTAATGTAAAGACATATCCACTAGTGGATTTGGAGTTCCTTGAACCATAAATCCATTTTGTGTCACTGTATCCTTTAAGCACAACTGATTCTTTACCATAGTGCAAGCTATAACTTCTAGAATATCGTAAATAATCCAATACTCTCGTTATGTCCTTCCAATGTGTATGACCGAGATTACTGGTATAACGACTCAACACATTGACAGAATATGCTAAATCTGCTCTAGTACAATTTACGTGTATACTCAATTTGTGAGACTGTTTCACCCAAATTTTTGGTTAGCTGAAGATGAGGGTCCACAATAGCTTTTATAGTACCATTTGTGTAATGCTTAAAACGTTTCAGAATTTTGTCTGTGTAATGAGTTGGTGACAAAGTGTATCCATCAAAAGTATGTGTGAACTTAATCTCGAGAATGACATTTGCGAGATCCATGTCTTTCATGTCAAACTGGCTACTAAGCATGTTTTTAGTTTGTTGGATTACGTCTTTGGTGTTACTGAGAATGAGCATGTTACCTACGTAGAGACACAACAAAACATATGCACTCTGACTTTGTTTAATATATATGCACTTATCACATTCGTTGATTTGAAACCCATTTGTCATCATGATATTTTAAAAATTTTCATGTTATTGTTTCGGTGCCTGCTTAAGCCCGTACAATGATTTTACTAGACGACAAAATTTATATCCTTGTCCTGGAGCAACAAATCCTTCAGGCTACTTCATTTAAATCTCTTCTTCTAAATCTCCATTTAGAAAAACAGTTTTTACATCTAATTGATCACGTAAAGCGGCAATACTGACTAACAGACGTATTGATGTGATTCTTGTCACCAGAGAATAGGTGTCAAAGAAATCTAAACCTTCTTTTTACGGAAACCTTGTACCATGAGATGAACTTTATATTTATCGATAGAGCCATCAGTTTTTAATTTTGTTTTAAAAATCCATTTATGCTTTGAACCCTTGTAGCAGGTCAATGATTTCATAAGTATGGTTCTGGAGGATAAAAACCATCTCAACATTGACAGCTTCTTTCCAGAAGACCGAGTCAAGTGTGTAAATTGCTTCGAAATAAGTCTGAGGTTCATTCTCTAAAAGCAATACCATCAAAAAAGCATCACCAAAAGATTTTTCTTTCTGGACACGTTTACTTCTCCGAAGTTCGATGATTAGCTTTGGATCTGGTACACTTGTACCAGAATTAATCGCCATATTATAACGGAAAGGGCTCGGTTCTTCACGTGGCCATTTCAAGGATTGAATTGGTTTACACAGGAAAAATATCTTCGAAAAACAAAGTATTTCGAGATTGCATTATCATTTTTTGTGTGGATATCAGATATATTTGATTTCCATACCAAAAAATAATAAGCACTACATCATCATCATCATCTCTTTAACAGTTCGATTTTCGTGTTCCGCAAGGCCTTTAGATTCTGGTAATATGGAGTGGTAATTTGATGGATAATGCCATGTTCTCGACAAAACGTTGAACGGACCATCGTATTCACCTCCTCTATCACTACAAACAATTTTAATAGTTTGTGTTAGTTGATTCTCAACTTCAAGTTGTATTGTTTGAATTTTTCAATACCGACAAAAATTCGATATTTCTTTTTACTTGAGGTGATGGTATTTTAGTGAGTTTTGCTTAAACGCATATCTCACATTTGTCTTTGTGTGACATAACCCTTCCCAATAAACACCCAATTCTTCCTAAGGATAAATTCATCAGATGAAAAATTAATGTCAATGCCATGATTGCTCATCAATGTTCCCGAGATCAAGTTTTTCCTCATGTCGGGTAGCACTTCAGTTGAAGAGAGTGACCTCCTTGCCCGATGTCATCTCAAAGACCACCTTGCCAGTGCATTCGATCTTGGAGGGTGAGATGTTTCCCATCAAAAAATGTTTGTCGATGGTGTACTTTTTGTATGTACTAAACATGTCACGGTTGACACTTATGTGTGTCGTAGCACCCATGTCATACCACCACTCCATCAAATTTTTTTCAGCCATGTGTGTTTTAGTGACGACCGCACAAAAATCCACCTCTCTGAGGTTTGCTTGGTTTGTCCCTTTGGTACGGAAACGACAATCCATCATCTTGTGCCCAAGCTTCTTGCAATAATTGGACTTCCCAACAAAATTCTTGTTGGTCTTCTTGACACCTTGGTGAACCTTAGGTCCCATCGATTTTTGAACAAGTTGTGGACCACCTGTAGAAGGCCCAGCTTTTGTCATACCTTTACGGTTGTACTCGGCCATGTTGGCATTTTGAACCATCATAAACGAGTCTGACTTCTCATGTTTAGAAGACTCATTTTAAAGCCGAGAAACCAACTTAGGCAATGTGAGTTGCTTCTGCTTATGGTCAAGATTGTTAACTTAAGCGCCAAGGAAGAGAAGACTTGTGTAACAAGACAACCAAAGAGGAAAGGAATGATTCGATTAAGTTAAGAATGAACTACAAAGGCTAAGTCTTCCTTTGCCATACATGAGCTGTTGGAATGGATTGATGGGTACAAGAATACCGTTAGAGGCGTTGACGACTTGTGCCCTCACGTGAAGACTCGGAATGTGTGGAGCGCCCCTTGGGAAGAGTGGAAGACTTCCATTTCCTTTCCTCTTTTAGACTCATTTGTATATTAGTGTATTGTATTTATTTGGCAAAGCCCTAAGGTGTATAGGCTATATATGTGTGTATAATCCTCATTTGAAATTAAGAAAAAAAGTTCTTCTTATACTTGCTCGCCAATCTCTCTCTCATTCTCACTTAAATCTCTCATTCTTAGTCTCTTAAATTAACATGGTATCAGAGCAATAAGCTCTTAGAACCTTTTAATTCTGCAACTTACTCTATTTTCTAACTCAAAATGGAAAACTCCAAGAACTTTGGTGTTCATGTGACACTCAAAGGCGTGAACTATGTGCTATGGTCTAGGACCGTGAAATCTATATTAAGTGGCCGAGGATTTTTGAGCCAGGTTAATGTTGATGCTCTAACTAGGTCAGTTCATCTCGGGGGTAAAGCCAAAGAAGGTAGGGGAAGCAAGGTGGCTGAAGCAATGGTGTTAGATGAAGAAAAATGGTATCAAGATGACAAAATAGTTATAGTCTTATTGTGAAAGTGCCAAATACCTTCGGGATACACTCAAAAAGGTGTATGAGAACCTCACTGATCTCAACTGTGTAAATGAAGTCAAGAAGGAGCTAAGTGAACTAAAGCAAATAAATATGTAATTTACTAAGTGGTTTGGAAAATATCGGTCTCTTTGGGCCAAACTTGAGATGCCTAGGTCTCCCACCGTGGATACAATGGTGTTAAGTGAAAGAATTGAGCAAAACAAGGTCTTTGAACTCATGAAGAATGATCTCAGTCGCCATCTCCTAAGGTCAGACAAGCTTCCTTTTTTGGAAGAAGTATGCGGCTTCATCCAAAGAGAACAAGGAAACCGAGGCCTCCTTGGTGGAAAGGAGGAGTTTGTCATGGCTAATAAAGTGGCTTACCAAAATGTTAAAAGAAAAGTATGGGTGTGTGACCATTGCAAGAAGAAAGGGTACTCCAAAGATCGATGTTGGATTTTCCATCCTCACCTCAAACAATACCGTTGGGAGCAATAAAAGGCAAGGCTAATCTCGCACACGGTGAGGAAGAGGGTACGAGAGCCGAAGGAGACTTCCACTCAACAAGCAATGGTTGTGCGATATGTCTGTATTTTATCATGTTTCAGATGCATTATTTAGCTTGATTTGCATCATATCCATAATATTATCATCACTTTAGAGTCTTTTAGGTTCATATTGCATACTTTGCGTCTTGTATACCATACATGTGCATAAGGAGTGATTTTAGGTACTTTTAGAGCATTATTTGGAGCATTCGAGTCAAGCAGAGGCTAAGGGTTTTCAGGAGCTGCAAAAATCGAGTCATAGTCGCTGCTCTAGTCTCCTTGTACTCGAACTGAAGATGAGTCGCTAATGCCGAGTGGTCGAGTCTAGTAGAACTCAAGCTACAACTCGAGCTAGAAGTCACACATAGTCAGAACTCGAGCTACAACTCGAGCTAGATGTCATGCATGGTCAGAACTCGAGGTACAACTCGAGCCAGAAGTCACACAAGGTCAGAACTCGAGCTAGAAGTCACGCAGGGTCAGAACTCGAGCTACAGCTCGAGCCAGAAGTCACTCAGGGCAGAACACGAGCTACAACTTAAGCTAGAAGTTACGCAGGGTCAGAACTCGAGCTGCAGATCGAGTCATGGGAAGGTACAAATCGAGTCAAAGAAGCTGTGGATTAAGCCTTTAACAACTCGAGTAGCAGATCGAGTTAAAGAGACATGGTTTAAGATGCAGATCGAGTGAGTCATGCTATGTGTTTCAGACTTTCTACTCATAGTCCTTTTTAATATTTGGGCCAGACTGAGGCTATAAAATCCACTACACACTGAGTTCTTTTTATTGGGCCAAATCAATTAGGGGTTTGACCATACGGAATATATATGATTGCATTGGTTGCAAAAAACAATTGATTTAGGTTTTTACTACTTTTGCAACAACTGTTTTTCTTTGTAATCACGAGAGGTGAACAACCTTTTGTTTTTTATTTTGTTTTTGAATGTAATTTTCAGTTTTTGTTTTCAATTTTTTCATCTTTTAATTAACATCCATTGTCTGATGTTGTGTTGGATGATTTTTGTTATTGCTATTTACATGATGTCTGAGTAGTTTACTTAGGGTCTTGAGGATGGGTTAAGTAAGAGTTTAGATTGCTTAGGGTTAGCTATAATAGGTTGCTTGGGATTAGTAAAGTTTAGATTCTCGTCTGAATTGGTGTTGTTAATGCTGATTTCACTCTCATCAGCTGAAATATGATCTTGGACACTCTAGCACCCGATTAGTGTTTGGTAGAATGTCTGATCAATCGAACTTCAGAGACTCACGCTCTTAGCCCGAGGGATCGATTGTCTGAGGCGTGAGTTAGTTTAAGTGAGTTGTTTCTTCACGCCGGTTAAGTTGTTTAACGATTATGATGATAAGTTTTATTGATAGCTTAGTCAAAATTGTAGTGAATTCTATGTTAATTGAACTCATTGCCTTGAGATCTGCTCTGTTGAGTTTTGTCAAGTCCCTAGTAGAGTTAAGCGTTGCATTGATCTATGATTCCCACTCCTCAGGAACCCTTTTCTCATTATCATGCGCTTGTTTTATTTTCTATTTTAGTTCTCACTGTTCACTCTGTTATGCACTAGTGTTACTCTGTTGAATGCTTAGTTTAATTTTGAATTTAATTTAGGTTGCTAGATACAAATTTCTCTGATTGGTTTGGATTTGATTATTTAGTTGTGACGTGATTGTTAGCTACACTCCCGTTGGTATTATGCCTATTATACTATATTGACACCTTAGTATAATATGATTTGAGAAATAGAGTAAAATCTTGTTATCAAATTGCCGCCGTTTTCAAATGGGTTTCCGCTAGCTACATTTAGGATTACTAAATTTCTGAGACCAAGTTCTTTTCCTACCAGTTGATAACTCATTGTGCTTCTATTTTTGTTTCAGGTGCTACCGCAACTCTGAACTCGACTTGCACTTACAGCTTAGGTTGAGTTCACACGTTGTATGCATACACTATCCAAACATAATCATAACCTTCTCAGCTTTTACAACAACATCGACCGACTCCCATGTGAGTTGAGAAAGCAAAAAAACCATGTCCACTTTGATTTAGAAAACATAATGTCAGAGGATCACGTAGCAACATCGAACATACATCAGCTGCCACATGACTTGCCTACAAACGGACCTCACCAGCGAAGGGCTAGAACAATAGGGGTCGGTGATGCGCCTAGCACACACACTTTGAGACATGGCATTGTACCTCTTGTCATTCCAAACAACAATTTTGAGATCAAAAGCGGTACGCTAACTATGATTCAGAACAACAAATTTTTTGGGTTATCAACTAAGGATCCCCTTGACCATCTAGATGAATTTGAAAGACTTTGTGACATGGTTAAAATTAATGGAGTCAACAAAGATGCCTTGAAGCTTTGGTTGTTTCTGTTCTCATTAGGAGATAAAGCACACATTTGGGAGAAGCACATACCTACAGGGTCTATCACTTCATGGGATGAGTGCAAGAAAGCTTTTTTTAACCAAGTACTTCTCTACCTCAAGAACATTGAAACTTCGTAATGAAATTTCTAGATTTTTGTAAAAGAATGGGGAATCATTCTCTGAAGCATGTGAGCGTTTCAACACGTATCAATCACAATGCCCTCATCATGGCTTTAGCACTGAGTCTCTACTCAGCACCCTCTACCGAGGAGTTCACCCAAAAATATGCATGTTGCTAGATACCGCAAGTAATGGAAACTTCTGTAACAAAGATGTTGATAATGGTTGGGAGCTAGTTGAAAATTTAGCTCAAGCTGAGGATCAGTACAACAAAGAATACGACAAAACTGTGAGAGGTACAATAGTTCCTGAGTCAGTGAGCAGAAAAGAAATTAAGGCTCTAAATAAGAAGCTGGACAAACTGCTATCAGTACATCAGAAACCAGTCCACCTAGTGTGTCAAGAAGAACTCGAGTACGAGGAGAATGATTAGATTGAGGAAGTAAACTTTGTTCAAAACTATAGAGGTGTATACAAACCTTATAATAACTACAAGCAGCATCTGAATCTCTCTTATAGAAGCACCAACATTTCTAACCTACAAGACCAAGTATACCCACCCAAGCAACAACATGGACAATCTTAACCTTACGTCTCTAAGCAACAATACCACCAGAGTTTTTAACCCACTCTTACAGTGCCGCCATGATATGAAGCTCCAGCTCAGCAGGCTCCTTAACAAGCACCATGGGTAATGGATCTTATCCAACAACTTTTACAGGGAAAAGTTACGGCATCTAATGAACTCGCCAAGAAATTCGCTAATGTGCACACCAAGATTGATGCATCACAAAATGACTTAAATTATAAGTTTGAAACGTTGAATGCCAGACTCAAGTGTCTTGAGAGTCAACAAGCATCTTCCTCAATGAAGAACTCTGGACAACTACCAGGAAAGGCCATACAAAATCCCAAGGAATACACTGCCCCATCTATTGTTTCGAGGAGTGTCAAAGAGCTTTTTCCATTTGCTGGAAATGATACATACACTGAGTACAATGTGGTCCAGGAAGGGGAGGACAATCCGATCGAAAATCAAAATGAAAAATCAACTCTAGAGATCCTACTCGAGCAAGAGACTCGACTAGAAGGTAGTTGTGTGCCACCTCCTATGAAAAAGTCACACTTGTTGCCAAGCTCGACATACCAGGTCGAGTTAAACCCAAAAACATAAGCTCTGATGTTAAAAAACCTTGTGGAACTAACGCGAAAAGGAAGGTTGCAACTTCACTCTCATACAAGCGTCAATTATCTTTCCCTAGACGCTTCAAGAAGGAAAGTACTGAGAAATACAAAGGTTTCTTTGACAACAGATAAAGGAGATTGAGTTGAATTGCTATCTTGGATGCATTTACATATATACCTCCTTATCAGAAACTCCTGACGGAAGCTATTAAGAAGAGAACTATGAAAGTAGAGAGTGTGGTAGTAGAGACACATGAGTGCAGTGCCATCACACAGAAGAGGGTAGTGCAACATAAGTTAGAGGACCCTAGGATATTCACTTTACCATGCACATTAGGTCACTTAAAAATTATAAGCCTTGTAAGCTCTCTTTAATCCTAGGTGATATGTCAACTTGATTCCCATATGGTTTGTTAGAGGGTATGCCAATTAAGATTAAAAACTTGGAAGTTCCCACATACTTTGTGGTGTTGGATATGGAAGAAAAACCACAAGATCCGCTACTCCTTGGTGGAGCATTTTTAGCCTCAATTGGTGCAGTAATTAATGTGCGAAGTGAAACAATTGAGCTTAACCTTAAGAAAGACCTCAAAATGAAGTTTGATATTAATGAGGCTAAGAGAAGGCTAACTATTGAAAGACAAACCTTCTCAATTGAGGGATTGGACCAGATGGACGTCAAACCTCTTAAGCTCCTTCATGTTGTATTGGTTAAGAGTGGCAAAGCTAGTGACTACTGTAGGAGAGCCCCCATGTATGAGGATGTTATTGATGGAAGAAGCCTCAAATCTCTATTTACTTGCAGTGAGACTACACAACCACCTCCCAAGGATGAATGCAAGCTACCCAAATTGGACGTTAAACCTGATATAATTCTGCAACCCAACAGATTGGTGGTTGGAGTAATTGAGTACAAGGTGAAGAGCAGCAAGCATCCTAAGTCATTTGCTAAGGTCAAACAGCTACTCTTTCCAACAAAACCTAAATTAGATTGATCAGTTAATTTTAGCATCAAAGAGGTTATGCCTTGTGGAACCATCACTTTGGTTAGCAAGGAAAGAGATGATCTTCCAATGAATGGGCAGAAAGTCAATTTGTAAATCGTTGTTGAAACCACTTCAGAAGGGACCTCAATTCCTCTAATTGATCCATCCAAAGTATGATGGGTGTGAGAAATAAAGCTTAGTGACTTAAAACAAGCGCTCTTGGGAGGCAATCCCATGATATCCTTTGTAAATATTTTAATTAATTTTCCATGATATCACTGTTTTATTTTTTTGGTTTTTGATTTTAAATTTCAGGAGCCAGGTGAACTCAGTTTCCACCAAACCTGGCAAGTAGAGTTGATTATTGAGCTGACAAGAGAAGGAAGTGCAATTTATAAGCTGGCGGATAATGCAATATCTCGAAAAATAGCATCAAAAAAAAAAACTTGAGCTCAATCACCGCAAGCCACTTGAGCTCAGCGGCCACACGCCACTCGAGCTTAGCCGCTGCAGGCACTCGAGCCTCACGTTCAACCACTCGAGCCTTACACTTTGTCACTCAATCCCTATACACGAGCCGAACTCAACCACATCGTCACTATTTATCCACCACTAAGGTATAATTGTTGCATTCCTCTTGAATATAACATTGTATATTTTGTTTTGCTTGTCTAGGATCTTTCTTCATCCTTTTATCGACACAGGGGACTGTGTGATTTAAGTTTAGGGGAGAGCTCTAGAGGATATTAACTTTGTTTACTGTTTTCTTAGTTTGATTTTCTACATAATTCACGTGCATCATCCATGGCATCGAAAAACCAAAAAAAAATCAAAAGCTTCCCAAAATCACATAAACCTAGTTCATGCATTGCATTTAGGATTGAGTCTAGAGTTTTGAGAATCATCTTGTTAATGATAGAAAACCTTGCTAGGTTGATTGGATAGTAACTATAGTGAACTCTTGGACTTGCGGTTCTTCTCTTTTGAAAGCTGATTGGTAGATCGTTCGCCTTTATAATTTATGCTTATGTTGTATCTCGAAATAACCTGGTTTATTTCCTCTTAAATTAAATTTACTTTTTCCAAATTAGGGGTTTGAGATGCAATAAGATCCTTCCTTGAGCTTAGTTTGTCAAATATAAACAATCAAATGAAAAAATAGATATTTTTCCTATAGCTCAACTCACATAATGAGGTGTAAGGTGAATGAAGATTGTGCATAGACCTATACCTTCTTGTGTTCATTGATAAAACAAATGTGATGTTGCCTAAGGTGAATCGAGACTGTGTGTAAACCCGTACTTTTTTATGTTCATTGAGAAAGTTAAAATATTGATGCCTAAGGTGAATCAGGATTGTGTGTAGACTACCTGTACTTCCTTGCGTTCATTGATCAAGTTGGAGCAAAAAGCTTGAGTTTGAGCAAAAACTGAGTTGAAGCAAGAAGTGATAAATGTGCTAAATTAATTAAGTCTTGTTAAGCTCTTGAAAGTTGAATCAATAGATCTATGATAAATAATCCCTCTTGAGGCCTACACCTTTGGAAATAGGATTTAATTTTGTGTTTCTTAGAGTCCAGCTAAGTACTAGGGATATTTGGTTAGGAAGCTAAGCCTTGATGAAAGTTATCGTAGTTATTTTACAATGGAATAGGGGTTTATTTTTGGAGTACGGTTTTCAGCTTTATAAGTTGTTTGTTTAAGGCGAGGTGTTCCAATTGTATGCACCATCTTTTCCTTATTAGCTCTATGCATTTGCTTGAGGGCAAGCAAAGACTAAGTTTGAGGGTGTTGATATGTCTACATTTTAGCATGTTTTAAATGCATTATATAGCTTGATTTGCATCATATCCATACAATTATCATCACTTTAGAGGCCTTTAGGTTCATATTGCATACTTTGTGTCTTGCATACCATACATGTGCATAAGGAGTAATTTCAGGTACTTTTACAGCATAATTTTGGAGCATTCGAGACAAGCAGAGGCTAAGGGTTTTCAGGAGCTTCAAATCGAGTCATAGACGCTGGCCTAGTGGTCGAGTCTACTAAAACTCAAGCTACAACTCAAGCTAAAAGTCACGCATGGTCAGAACTCGAGATACAACTCGAGCTAGATGTCACGCAGGGTCATAACTCAAGCTACAACTCAAGGTATAAGTCACACATGGTAAGAACTCGAGCTACAGCTCGAGCCAAATTTCACGCACGGTCAGAACTTGAGCTATAACTCGAGCTAGAATTCATGAAGGGCAGAACTCGAGCTACAAATCATGTCAGAAGTCACGAAGGGTGAGAACTCGAGCTGCAGATCGAGTAAAAGGAGCTGCAGATTAATCCTAGAACAACTCGAGTAGCGGATCATGTCAAAGAGACGTGGTTTGAGTTATAGATCAAGTGAGTCGTGCTATGGGATTCAGACTTTCTACTCATGGGCCTTTTCAATATTTGGGCCATACTGAGGCTGAAATCCACTACACGCTGAGTTCTTTTTATTGAGCCAAATCAATCAAGGGTTTAACCATACTTAATATATATAATTGCATTGGTTGAAAAAAAAACAATCGATCTAGGTTTTTTACTACTTTTGCAACAACTGTTTTTCTTTGTAATCACAAGACACAAACAAACTTCTGTTTTTGATTTTGTTTTTTGCGAATGCAATTTTAAGTTTTTGTTTTCAATCTTGTTCATCTTTTAATTTCCATCCATTGTCTGATGTGGCATTGGATGATTTTTGTTATTGCTATTAATTTATTATGTACGAGTAGTTTACTTAGGGTCTTGAGGATGGGTTAAGTCAGTGCGTAACTTAGCTATTATAGGTTTCTTGGGGCTAGTAAAGTTTAGATTCTCGTTTGAATTGGTGTTGTTAATGCTTTATTTCACTATGATCAATTGAAATATGATCATGGACACTATAGCACCCGATATGTGTTTGGTAGAATGTCAGATCAATCCAACTTGAGAGACTCATGCTCTTAGCGTGAGGGATCGGTTGTCTGAGGCGTTAGTCGATTTAAGTGAGTTGTTTCTTCACGTCGATTAAGTTGCTAAACGCTTATGATGATAAGTTCTATTGATAGCTTAGTCGAAATTGTAAGTGAATTCTATGTTAATTGAACTCATTGCCTTGAGATCTGCTCTGTTGAGTTTTGTCAAGTCCATAGTCGAGTTAAGCGTTGCACTGATCTATGATTCCCACTCCTCAGGAACCCTTTTCTCATTACCTAGCGCTTGTTTTTTTTTTTAAGCTCATTGTTCACTCTATTATGCGCTAGTTTATCTTCTGTTTCAGTTACTAGCTTTACTTTCACATTATTTTTGTCATTTACTCTGTTGAACACTTTTTTAATTTCAAATTTAATTTAGGTTGCTAGATACAAATTACTCTGATTGGATTGGATTAGAAAACTTAGTTGTGTCGTGATTGTTAGCTACACTACCAGTTGGTTTGATATCTATTATACTACATCGACACCTTAGTATAATAGGGTTTGAGAAATAGAGTAAAATCTTGTTATCATAGTGGCAAAGGCAATGGATGTGACATATGAGGAATATGTGAAGAAATCAGACCTAGCCAAGCTCATAAAATCCATCAATGCACTTAAAGAATCCGGTAACTCCTTTTATCTCTCAAAAATTACCAAACTTTAATTGTTGATTCGGGGCAACCCATCACATGATTAGCAGTAAGAACCTTCTTGAGAATATCAAGCCGACTTTAGGAAGTGTAGAAATTGCTAATGGAACTAAGATCTATATTAAGGGAATATGCAACTTGCGGCTATTCAGTGAATCCTTAGTGCTTTTTATATGCCTAAATTCACATTGAATTATTAAGTGTGAATAAAACCGTATGTGATTTAAATTGCAAGGCTCTTTTTGATCCTAACAAAGTATATTTTCAAAATATTAAGACAAACCAAATCCTTGGAGAATGAGCTGCCAAAATTGGATTGTATCTTCTAGATGATCTTAAGAGCAATCCAAACTTATCGTGTTTTTCTAGTATTAGTGTTAGTGAGAATGCTTTATGGCACGCTAGACTTGGACATCCTCATAGCCGAGCTTTAATTTTATTATTGCCCAATGTTTTGTTTAAAAATGATGAGTGTGAAACTTGTATACTTGGTAAACATTGCAAGTCGGTGGCTGAAAGGAAAAATAGAAATTTAATGGAGGTGGTAGGGATATGATGTTCCATACAAATGTCCTAAAATGTTTTTAGAGTTTTGCGGTTATAGCTGCATGTTATGTGATCAACCAAACCCCGATAAGAGTGCTTCTGTGATATCACTCTATTTGAGGTACTTAACCGAACTAAACCTCATATTAACCATTTACGAGTTTTTGGGTGTGTTGCACTTGTTTTAGTTCCCGGAGAGTTAAGGAACAAGTTTGAAGCCAAGAGCATGAAGGTAATCTTCCTCGGGTATTCCACAACACAAAGAGTATACAAGTGTTACGTACCTAAGACTAGGAGGAGGCTTGTGTCATGGGGTGTCAAATTCCTCGAAAACAAGGGTTACTATGATAAAAATAATTGGGAAGAAGTCCAAGGCCTATCACAAATATGTTTGGATGGATTGGTGTCTCGGGCTGCCAAACTCAATCATACATGAGAACTCACTTAAGGTAATGCCCAAAAAAAACGCCAGAAACTCACCCGGAGGATCGCAAGGCTTCTCCCGATGACCCCGAAGCCTTCAAGAGTGCGCCTGATGCTTCCCATGGACCCGCATACGCCAAACGTGGACATGATTTATCTGAGCACTCGGAAGGAAATGTTCCACCATTGCGAAGAAGCCAAAGACTCCACGTATCCGAGCGCCCTGAAGGAAATGCTCCACCATTGCGAATGAGCCAACAAATCCACTCATGAATGTACTACAAGAACAATGCAATCACCCATCCAAATCAACTTACATGCCAAAAACTTATGTGGAGGCTAAGGAACACAAAGTATGGTGTGAGGTCATTAATGACGAACATAGAGCAAGGGAAAGAAACCACACATGGGAAGAAGCTACTCTTCCACAACGCAAGAGAAATATTTCATCTAGATGGCTGTTCACAATCAAATTAAAGAGTGATGGGCAAATCGAGAGGCATAAAGCGCGACTTGTAGCAAGAGGATTCACTCAAACCTATGTAAAAGACTACCATGACACATTTGCTCTGATAGCCAAACTCTACATGGTACGTGTCATCCTCTCCTTAGCTACTACTCTTGATTGGGATTTATGGCATATGTATATCAAAAATGTGTTCCTTCAAGTCGAGCTTGAAGATGAATTGTACATGTACCATCCACCAAGTTTGGAACATATTATTGCCTTGAGAAATGTTTAAAGACTTTGCAAGGCTATCTATGGAATCAAACAATCTCCACATGCTTGGTATCATAAGTTCAGCCTTACACTCTGAGACCGAGGGTTCCAGAAGTCTGAGGTTGATCACACCTTGTTCACTCTTCACGATAAAGAAGGTATTGTGGTTATTCTAATATATCTTGATGACATTATCATCACCGGAAACAACAAAGATGGGATCCAAGGTATCAAAACTCATCTAAAATCCATGTTTGATATTAAAGATCTAGGTCACGTAAAATACTTTCTTGGGATAGAAGTATGTTGAAGCAAAGAAGGCCTTTTCCTATCTCAAAGAAAGTATGCACTTGACCTTTTGCTTAAGTGTGATGTAGGTAACAGTGTGGCCAAAACACCTTTTGAAGAGCCCTACAAAGCAACGTGCAAGGGGGAGAATGACGACAATCCTTTGTTTGACGATGTGCAGCAATATCGAAAGATGGTGGGAAAACTTATATATCTTACAATCACTCGACCGAACCTATGTTATGTCGTTAACCAAGTAAGTAAACATATGCAAACTCCAAATGTAAGTTATTGTAAAATGGTGGGACAAATTCTTAGGTACATCAAATCAACTCCGAAACAAGACATATGGATGGGAAGGAATGAAAACACTGTTGGGAATGTCTTGCAATCATTTGTACTTACTCGTGACATCAAGATTAGACAAAGTCATATGGTACTAGGAGTCTTGCTAGAGTCCACTTATAATCTGTGAGTTGAGATACTCACTGCTAGTACTATATGATCCTATTGGGTCACACACCTAAGCAAATGGAGACAATTCAATAGGGAATGAACATTATAGGAATGATTCATGACTTGAGCATAATAATACATGGGCCAGACCTAAATTAATCTTAATTCAACTAGGAATTAATTAGGTGTTTCGGGCTGGGCCTAAATGAATCCTAGTTCAACTAGGAATTAATTAGGTTAACTTAAACTCCCTATATATATGATATATGGCACATTTTTGATGAGACAAGAAACCCTAGCCGCTAATTGCACAAGTCGAAATCCTAAGAGAATTGCACAGAAAGTTCTAGTAAACTTCTCTCCTACTTGTGTGCGTGTGGACTATCAATAGAGGCGCTACACTTGGAGCACTTGCTGATCTCATACCTGATCTTATATCAGCTGCACTAACCAAACTTCAGGTATAATCGATTTCTCTATCTATCAGATTCAATTAAGTTAATACAAGACCTAGGGCTTAGGGTTTTGCTAGATTAGTCAACTGATAATTGTCGAATTATTTAAAAACCTAACAGTGGTATCAGAGCCAGGTTGTATTCTTATTGAAATCTGATGTTTACATGCTTGATTGATTGATTAAAATTTTGTTTTAATTGAATTAGAATTGCATGATTAGGGTTTTGATGAAATCGAAAAATCAGAGCTGATTTTATTATTGCTGAAATCGAAAATTTGAGATGGTTGTAATCTTAATGAAATCTAATGTCTTCATGCTTGGTTCATTGATTAAAATTTTGTTTTAATTGAATTAGAATTGAATTATTAGGGTTTCATTGAAACCGAAAAATTAGGGTTTCATTGAAATCAAAAATTAGGGTTTTGTTGAAATAAAAAAACCAGAGCTGGTTGTAACCTTAATGAAATCTGATGTTTTCATGCTTGATTGATTGATTAAAATTTTGTTTTAATTGAATTATAATTGCATGATTAGGGTTTCATTGAAATCGAAAAATTAGGGTTTCATTGAAATAAAAAATAAGGGTTTATGGTTTCAGGGTTCTGATGTGATAAACCGAAATAAAATATAACCTAATTTAAAATAGCTCTGAATGATCCGGTTTAATAAGATTAGACCGAATCTTGTTTTCTCGCAATCGGTTTAAGAAAAATCATACCAAGTTGGAGAAAAACCAGCAGGTGCCAACCAGCATAGGGTCAAGATTAGAAAAATCATAAATAAAATTTTAAAACCTTTGATTTGATTTCTTTGGTTTTAAAATCCCCTTTTAACCCTCTTGAGTGCATATATGATATACATTCAACTTAAAGTTTAGTTCCTCAAACAAATATCAAGAAATTGATGTCTTTCCACTTCACGTCATGTGTCAAGACTCGTTTCATCGTATGGTGGGCTATCTCGGGTTAGGTACCTACTTTGACATGAGTAAGGCAGATGGTAACCGTTACCATATGAATATGAGATTGGTTTACTTGACTGAGCTATCAAGACCGTCTTGAGCTTTGAGACATCGGAGTGATTTTGGCATATGAGATGTCAAATCACGATCGAGAGTTATATATGTGATATAACTAGCAAATAAGTTGCTTGCCTAAATAGCTAAGTTCTAGGCGATGAGCTCAGCTCATTCTGATTTTTCTGAAATATGGATCTCGGGATCATTGTATGCAATCGAGGAACTATTGATTGAACACAATGTGAGTTTTCTTAAGTATGTTAAGATTTCTCAACACTTAAACCATTATAACTAAAACTCCTTACCTCTCTTAATTTCAGCTATGGCAAATAACAACAACCATAACCACAACTCATTCTCCCTTCGATCTGCCCTTGGGAAGGACAAGTTGAATGAGAAGAATATCTTGAGTTAGTACCGTAACCTGAGAATTGTTCTTAGGCAGGAGAAGAAAGACTATGTTTTGGAACAATTCTTGCCTCCTAGACCGGCTGCCAATGCCACTGTTGCAGCTAGGAATGCTTGGAATAAGCATTCCAATGATGTGATAGATGTGCAATGCTTGATGCTTGCGACTATGATCTCGGAACTGCATGTGCAGTACGAGAATAAGGTGTCGCCCATCAAGATCGTGACTGGCCTGAAGGGAATATTTCAGGAACATGCACGATATGAGAGATACCAAACGGTGAAATCTCTCATCGAATGCAAACTATCGAAGGATGATTCTGTGAGTAGTCATGTCATGAAATTGATGGGTTATATTGATAATCTGGGTAAATTAGACTATCTCCGTAGCCAAGAGTTGGCTACAAACATCATACTTCAGTCACTGCCATCTTGTTATCATCAGTTCGTATTGAACAATAATATGAGCAGCATGACGAAAACGTTGACTGAGCTGCATGGAATGCTTAAGACAGCATAGCCGAATGTCAAGAAGGACGCTCGGCCTGTACTCTTAGTGCAAGGGGTTAAATCGTTTAAGAAACGTGGGAAGGACAAGTGTAAAGGAAAGGCTAAAGCTGACCCGGTTGTGAACCAGGAGCCGGCCACATCCATACCCAGACTAGGCCCGGCCCATCTAAAACAGACGTTTGCAATTACTGTAACGAGCAAGGGCATTGGAAAAGAAACTGCAAGAAATATTTGGAAGATTACAAGAAGATGAAGAAGCAGTATGACGTTCCTTCAGGTATTTTTGTTATCAAAGTAAATGTTGCTTCAACAAGTTCTACTTCATGGGTACTTGATACCGGCTGTGGTGCTCATATTTGTACTAATATGCAGGGCCTAAGCAACAGTAGAAGCTTGGAGAAGGGTTAAGTGGACTTACGTGTAGGAAATAGAGCAAGAGTTGCTGCATTAGCCGTAGGAACATATAGTTTGTCTCTTCCACCTCGTTTAGTTTTGGTTTTAGAAAATTGCTACTATGTACTTGCTATAAGCAGAAACATTTTTTCTGTTTTGGTTTTGGATATTGAAGGTTTTTCACTTTCGATTAGAAACAAATGTTGTTCCTTTACTCGAGAAGACTTATTTTATGGCAGCGTCCCATTAACGAATGAGCTTTATATTCTTGACCAATCTACACCTATATATAACATTAATATCAAATGCTTCAAAGTAAATGATTCGAACCTGAGTTTTCTTTGGCATTGTTGTTTAGGGCATATAAACGAGAAACGCATCCAAAAACTTTATCATGATGGGCTTTTGGACTCATTTGATTATGAATCATTTGAGAAATGTGAATCTTGTTTATTGGGCAAAAAGACAAAGGCTCCTTTCAACAAACTTAATGAAAGAGCCAGCGATTTATTGGGCCTTATACATACCGATGTATGCGGTCCGATGAGCCTAAGTGCCAGAGGAAATTTCAACTACTTCATTACATTTACTGATGACTTCAGTAGATACGGTTATGTCTATTTAATGAGACACAAATTGGAATCTTTGAAAAAGTTCAAAGAGTTCCCAAATGAAGTACAAAATCGACTTGGAAAGAGTACTAAGGTTCTTCGATCTGATCGAGGAGGTGAATACTTAAGTCAAGATTTCAGCGACCATCTGAGAGATTGTGGAATTATTTCACAACTCACTTCTCCCGGAACACCACAATTGAATGGTGTATCTGAGAGAAGGAATCGAACATTACTTGACATGGTTCGATCAATGATAAGTCACACTGATCTTCCATTATCCTTTTGGGGATATGCTCTAGAAACTTCTGCGTTTACGCTGAATAGAGTGCCATCAAAATCAGTGGCAAAGACACCATATGAGATGTGGACGGAAAAATTTCCCAATCTGTCTTTCCTGAAGATTTGGGGATGCGAGGTTTATGTGAAACGATTAATATCTGATAAACTTGCACCGAAATCAGATAAATGCTTTTTTGTTGCTTATCCGAAGGAAACCAAGGCGTACTATTTCTACAACCGAACCGAGAACAAAGTGTTTATTGCTCGACATGGTGTTTTTCTTGAGAGAGAGTTTCTTTCTAAGAAAAACAGTGGGAGTAAAGTACAACTCGAAGAAATTCGAGAGCTACAGGAAGTTCTCAATCCGTACAGGAAGAGCAGCATTTAGACTCGGAAGATGTTGTCGAATCAACACATGTAGAGCCTGAAATTCGCAGATCCGGTAGAATCTGTCATGAACCTGAGAGATATATGGGATGCCTCGTGACTGAACGACATGATTTGTTTATTGTTGACAACGATGAACCTACAAACTTCAAAGAAGCAATGATGGGTCCCAACTCCGAAAAGTGGTTAAAGGCCACACAATCCGAAATGAAATCCATGTCAAAAAACCAAGTTTGGTCGTTGGTCGATTTACCTCATGGTTCGAAAGCAATCGAGTGTAAATGGGTTTTCAAGAAGAAAATTGATGTGGATGGTAACATACAGATTTATAAAGCTAGACTGGTAGCTAAGGGTTTCAAACAAGTCCACAGTGTTGACTATGATGTAACCTACTCTCCAGTAGCTATGCTTAAGTCTATTCGGATTCTGCTAGCGACTACTGCTCATTATGATTATGAGATTTGACATATGGATGTCAAAACCGCATTCCTGAATGGTATTCTGGAAGAGGATGTGTATATGACACAACCTGAGGGTTTTGTTGATCCTAAAACTGCTGGGAAAGTGTGCAAACTTCACAAATCCATTTATGTATTGAAGCAAGCATCACAGAGTTGGAATCTTTGTTTCGATGAAGCAGTCAAAGAATTTGGCTTCATTTGGAATGAAGAAGAAATATGCGTATACAAGAAGTTCAGTGGGAGCTCAGTTGTGTTTCTTGTGTTGTACATGGATGATATCTTACTTATCGGAAATGACATTCCGTTGCTGAAGTCCGTTAAGGCTTGGCTCGAAAAATGTTTCTCGGTGAAGGACATGGGGGAAAACGCCTATATTCTTGGAATCAGGATCTATCGAGATAGACCTAAAAGGCTGATCGGATTGTGTCAAGACACTTACATAGATAAAGTCTTGAGCATATTCAGTATGCATGATTCCAAGAAGGGCTTCTTACCAATGTCTCATGGCATGGTTCTAAGTAAGACAGGGTGTCCAAAGACACCTGCTGAGCGAGAACACATGAGTAGGATTCCCTATGCTTCTGCAATAGGATCCATCATGTACGCTATGATTTGTACTCGTCCAGACGTTGCTTGTGCATTAAGTATAACAAGCAGGTACCAATCAAATCCAGGTGAGACTCACTGGACTGTCGTCAAGAACATCCTGAAATATTTGAGGAATACTAAGGATATGTTCTTGGTGTACGGAGAAAGTGAGGAGTTGGTTATTAGTGAATTCACGGATGCAAGCTTTCAGACGGATAAGGATGATTCCTGGTCTCAGTCCGGTTACGTCTTCTATCTGAATGGCGGTGCAATTAGTTGGAAGAGTTGCAAGCAAAGTACCATAGCTGACTCCACTACTGAAGCTGAATATATCGCTGCTTTTGAAGCTGCGAAGGAAGCTGTTTGGATAAAAAAGTTCATCTCTGAACTTGGTGTGATTTCGAGTATCGCTGAGCCAATAGCGCTGTATTGTGATAACAATGGAGCCATTGCACATGCAAAGGAGCCTAGATCGCACCAGAGATCCAAGCATATAGAGAGGAGATATCATCTGATTAGAGATATCGTTGAAAGAGGAGACGTGAAGATCAGCCGAGTTTCAAGCGAAGCGAACGTCGCTGATCCTTTGACGAAAGTACTTTCATGGAGTAAGCATGAGTATCATGCCAATGGCATAGGCCTTAGGTATCTTAAGATGTAATCTTAGTTCCAATGGGAGTTATAATAGTTTTATGTTATAATGTAAACATACTTTGGTTATGTTTTAATGACATTATTTCATTTCTATTTAATACTTGTATTAAATATTTATCCTGAAATAATCATGACATTCTTATAGGCCATCAAGTTGAGGACTTGGTCATGAAACCCTATAGCCGTAAAATGCTTGAATTATTTCATTCCCTAGTCAATGGTTATTAAAGTGGGATACTAATAACGAGATAGACTAGTATGTGAGGTGACTGATGACTAAGTTTCATGGAGTCATTGAGATAAGTATCAAGTCAATCACATAGATGTGTGTCACATGAACATAGCATCGGAAATGACCCACTATGAGAACTCTACGAGATCGTATAATGAGTGTCATTTGAGATTCTCATACGACTATAGAGCGTAGTCCTTAGACGTGAGTTCATGTTGTTTTCTTGCACATGAATTGGTGTGTTTTGAAAATTTCAAACGCCAACCGTAACTGGTGGTTATAAAGGAATTTGTCGGACAGATCATGAAATGTGAGAAAGGAACAGAGTATAGAACAAGATGGAATTTTTCCCTCCTATATATGGGAGAAAGATATCTCTAGGTCCTTCGAAAGATTTAATACTGTAAAATGCATGGCCGTGCTCAAACAACGTTAAAGACGCTTGTTTGCTCTATCAGTACAAATTCAAATTTGATGAACATTGATCTGCCTCATTAAAATAAGGATGACACAAACTCTTGGCTTAGAGCAGATAGAGATATGTAGACAAAGGGATTTTGGGAATATATGATTCCAGTACAAGTGGGAGATTGTTGGGAATGTCCTACAATCATTTGTACTTACTCGTTTGGTCGGTGCTAACATTGATATTAGACAAAGTCATATGGTACTAGGAGTTGCAATGGCTTGCTAGAGTCCACTTATAAACTGTGAGTTGAGATACTCACTGCTAGTACTATATGATCCTATTGGGTCACACACCTAAAAAAATGAAGACAATTCAATAGGAAATGATCATTATAGGAATGACTCATGACTTGAGCATAATAATACATGGTTTCGGATGAGAATATGTGTTTTGGGTCATGCCTAAATTAATCCTAATTCAACTAGGAATTAATTAGGTGTTTCGGGCTGTGCCTAAATTAATCATAATTCAACTAGGAATTAATTAGGTGTTTTAGGCTGGGCCTAAATTAATCCTAGTTCAACTAGGAATTAATTAGGTTAACTTAAACTACCTATATACATGATATAGGCACGTTTTTGATGAGACAAGAAACCCTAGCTGCTGAATGCACAAGTCGAAATCCTAAGAGAATTGCACACACAGTTATAGCAAACTTCTCTCTTACTTGCGTGTGTGTAAACTATCAATAGAGGTGCTACACTTAGAGCACTTGTTGATCTCATACCTGATCTTATATCCGCTGCATTAACCAAACTTCATGTATAATCGATTTCTCTATTTATCAGATTCAATTAAGTTAATACAAGACCTAGGGCTTAGGGTTTTGCTAGATTAGTCAATTGATAATTGTCGAATTGCTTAGAAACCTAACAAACACAACCCTTGTTAGATATTGTGATGCTGATTGGGTCGGAGATAAATCACAAATCCACGACCGGGTATTGCACGTACCTTGGAGGCAATATGTGGCAGAACAAGAAACAAAAGGTGGTATCATGCTCAAGTGCGGAAGCCGAATATATGGCAATAAGGAAGCTTACAGATGAACTTATATGGCTACAAGCGTTGCTCAAAGACATGAGTTCAGATTCAAGAACCAATCTTAATGCATTGTGACAATCAAGCCGCCAGCCACCATACACAATGCATCAAATTTGGTGTTCCATGAGAGAATAAAACATATTGAAGTGGATTGCCACAAAGTCCGAGAGAAAGTGGAACAAGGAGTCATCTTACCTTGCTACACCAAGAGCTCGGATTAATTTGCGGGCATTTTCACAAAGGCCGCAAGTTTAAGAGTATGTGAGTTTATACACTCAAAGATTGGGCTCATCAACTTGTCCAAACTGTGATTATGAATCATACTCTTTTTCCTTTACATGTTTTTATCTCGATTGGGTTATTCTCTAAAGGTTTTAATGAGGTGGGGAGTTAAAACTTTCAAACTTGACCTCAAAACTTTTATGGAATCAAGCTTGAGGGGGAGTGTTAACTTAAGCGTCAAGGAAGAGAAGACTTGCGTAACAAAGCACCCAAAGAGAAAAGGAAGGATTCGATTAAGAATGAACTAGAAATGCTAAGTCTTCCTTTGCCATACAGGAGCCGTTGGAATGGACTGATGGGTACAAGAATACTGTTGGCGGCGTTGAAGACTTGTGCCCTCACGTGAAGAGAAAAAGGTGTTCCTCGGGATGTGTGGAGCGGTTATTAGGAATAGTGGAAGACTTCCATCTCCTTTCCTCTTTTAGAATCATTTGTATTTTAGTGTATTGTCTTTGTTATTAGTCTATATCAAAGAGACTAGAGGGAAGAGGCCGAAGAAGCCGAAGACCACAAGGTCAAAAGAAAGATCAAAGGAGAGTCAAGGCCGAAGTCATGAAGACAAGGCCGAAGACCACCTTAAGGAGCTCAAAGAAGGAGGAAAATGGCCTTCAAGGACCTACAAAGGTCACCAAATCATCAAGGAATCAAGAAAATGTCATAAAAGGATATTCGTGGAAAAGTCAACATTTTGGACCACAAAGTCAACGGTTGGAGGTCACAGACCGCGGGAAGGCCATCGGGTTATTAGTCGAGTCCATTGACCCTAGAAGACGCTTATTCTAGAAGCAAAGGAGAAAGGGTTTTATGGCAACATAGCCGTTTGGAAAAAAGGAAAAAATAGATTGTCCCAAGATATGGTTCCAATTCTATTTTTCTTTTTTCCTATTTTTCCTTTTCCTATTTTTTCTTTTTCCTATTTTTCCTTTTTCTACTTTGCATTTTCTCTCCAATTCTCCCTTAATCCAAAATCAAATACAAAGAAGTGTTGATCAAAAGCACTTTCATTTATTTTATGTTTATGTTAGTAGCTTCAATGTAGTTTTAGGAGTACAGCTCGTGTAAGAGGCTGCCTTATGGCAGTCCTCTTCAACCTAATCACTTCTAAATTCTCCACTAAACTCTTCTCTTGTTTTTGGTCCATTTATTCTTAAGTTCTAGATGAATGGTTCTTAGATCCATGACTTCCTTGGCACACAAACTCTAAGTGTTGTGATGCTTTGCTTGGACTAGATCCAACCTAGACATTCTGTTATTGGTAAAGCCGAGCTAATCAATAATAGTCTCGGATTTATCAAGTCTTGTTAGTGTAGAAACACCACAAGTTGGTGTTTCTTCACACTTGAGATCGGGGTCATCTTTTGTGGGTTAAGTGGTTTCTTTCACCAAGTGAAGTCTCCACCTTTATGTTGAGTCTTTACTCTCATAAAACTATCATTTGTTTGTCAAAACCCTAAGGTGTATATGCTATGTATATGTGTGTATAATCCTCACTTGAAATTAAGAAAGGAAGTTCTTCTTCATCTTATACTTGTTCGCCAATTTCTCTCCCATTTTCACTCAAATATCTCATTATCACTCTCTTAAATTAACAGAGATACCACTTGAAGTCAATCCAACTTGGTGGTAACTTCTCGATGAAGCAATTCACGACAAAAATCTCACTGATTTTGATCCTCGTTTTTGCAAGCTCATGTACAAGCATTTGAAGCTCATGGACTTGTTCCATGATGAATTTTGAATCCACCATTTTGAAGTCTAGGAATTTGTGTGTAGCAAACTTCCCGGAACCAACATTGTACGACTTGTACTTTGCTTCTAAGGCCTCCCAAAGGGCCTTTGAAGTTTTGTAATCTTGGAAGACCTTAAAAAGGGATCCTTCCAAGCGAACCTTGATGTACCCATTACATAGGTAATCACCGTGGTCCCACGCGTGGACGCTAGCCAATGCGTGTGAGTTGGTATTATCCGGAGGAAGCATAAGTCTATTCTCGGTCAAGTACTGTGTCAATTTTAATGTTGTCAAAAGAAAAACATCTTGTCTTGTCATTCATTGAAATCCGTACCAACAAATTCTTCACGCGTGACAAAGGCATTTGGAAGGTGTTAACTTATTAGTTTGTTTTGGTGCAATGGGGTTGGTATCGGAATCGACCATATGGATATCGTTATTTGATACCATAAGTTTCTAGTAAACAAACAAATAAAAAGAAATTAGAAGGAGAAAAGAGCCAGATTATAAATAATAGACGAAATGATTTATGTAAATTAAATAAGTAATAAACGTAAAGAAAATGTAAGTGATAAATAAAATAATAAATTAGATTTATTATAATTGAAGAAAATTAACATAAATTTAAAACGTTGTTTATAACATAATGAAAAAGACGTAATACGAATGTGAGATGCTTGAATTATACAAATAATTTAAGGGTGATTTGTTAGATTACGGAAAAAGTAAGAGTTAATTATTTAAATAGAGCAAATGTTTGAAAATTACTATAATAATTTTTTTAATTTTATAAATACCATTTTGCCCTTTTTTAATGAGTAAACAAAAAACGTATTTACGAAAATGCCATTACTGAAATTTCCCACGTAAACGATCAGCTCTACTATATTAAGAAGTGCAACATAATAGAGTTAATCAAACGTGAGTAGAGTCAAAGTGTATTTAGTAGAGTTGACATGAATTAAAATTGTGTATAGTAGAGTTAGAATTTATGCGTAATAAAGTTGATTTTCGCGCTTTATTCAACTCTACTAAACTAACGGAGTGAAAGGTTATAGAGTTAATCAAATGTTAGTAGAGTTAAGGTGTGTTTAATAGAGTTGATATGAATTAAAAGTCGTGCATAGTATAGTTAGATTTAAAGCGTAGTAGTTGATTTTTACGCTTTAATCAACTCTACCAATGTAATTGAATGCAACGTAATAGAATTTAAGTGTGTGTAGTAGAGTTGAATTATGCAAAAATCGTGCATGATAGAGTTAAAGTTTAACTCGTGTAGGTTGAATGCCTTGTTAGTGGCACAAAATGTAGGTTGAATGCCTTGGAATAGCTCTTTAAACCCATTGGGCCACGAGTTATCATCCTCATGTCCGATGTAATCTCTTGCGTATGTGTGACACCAAAAACCATAAAACAACAGATCGAGGAGCGCAATCCAAGGACTCCTGAATGGGGTGGGATTTTGCAAAGATCGTTGCCGAAAAAAATTCATACCGTCCGTCATATGCTGAAAAAAAAAAAGTAATATAACTATCAATCTATAAATGAACTCTATTACACAGAACTTAACTCTACTACACATATTTAACTTTACTATATGCAACATATCATGAGTAAGCTCTACCATACTTTTTTTTATTGAACTCTACTGCATTGAACTTACCATATCATGTAGCCACCCATATTGATCGATAGGTCACCTCTGATTTGGGGCGACAAAGCGGAGATAAAAATCCGCAATTGGACTCGGGCTACCGTCGACTACAATGTCCCTACACAATTTGTTAATACGGTGTAAATAATCAAAATTTTTTTATGCAACACATAACCACTTTGTCAAGGGGAAATAGATACTTACAATTCATGCTAGTCACATAGCCGTAGTATTTTATTTTGAGAATCGCCCCAAAAGGATCATAAACATGGGGAGAATGAACAACATTCTTATGTATCCTCTTGAAAACAGAACAATCTATGAAAGGGGATACCTGTAAGAACAAGAAAAAATTGATAAATGAACTCTACTATAAAGTAAATGAACTATGATATACGATATATAAACTATATAAGGTAAATGAACACTACTATAAGATAAATGAACTCCATCACACGGTAAATGAACTCTACTTTACATGTAATTGAACTCTACTATACATCTAAATGAACTCTACTATAAGGTAAATTAAAACATGACAAATGAACTCTACTATACTTGTATATGAACTCTATTATAAGGTAAATGAACTCTACTATACGGTAAATGAACTCTATTATACGGTACACGAACTCTACTATTTAAGTAAATGAACTCTACTATATGGGTAAATGAACTCCACTACGTATCCATTTGAAATAAACTCTATCATATTGTAAATGAACTCTACCTGATTCGCAGCGAGTACTCGTTCCCAAGTCTCTCACGGCAACACGTCTTCTATACACATTACCTCCCCCTTTGATTGTATACCCTTTTCAGAAGAATCCACCAGGTCTCTAACGCCAAACTGTGACACTCCCGACTTCGTTTTCTCACTGTAAGGTATCTTATAAAGAGGTTCTTCTTTCGAACATTCTTCTCTCTCTGGATTCCTAACAACCCGTGATAACGGGTTAAGAGGGTTGGATGTCTCCTGACTCTGAAATATCCAATTATTCTATAAAATATGTAAAAAAATATCAACTCTACTAAACTGCACGTCAACATTACTAAATAGAATTATCAACTCTATTAAAAAGACTTATTAAACACAGGTTTACCTAGTTGGGTGGCATGGTTTGTTTGGTGATGGCTTGGAACGCTACGGTGTCATCGAGGTGAGAATCTGATGTAAGTCTAACTATATTGCGGTCAACACCTGAACATGCACTTGGTGTTTTCTCTGAGTCCGAGTTTACCAGGCTAGGCCGCTCCCAACGAGGTGTCTACAAAGAATAAATCTACTATGTCAGCTTGACAGTTAGTAGAGTTGCTAACAATGGTAGAGTTGATTTTTTATGGTTTAGTAGAGATGTATTAATCACATGAATTGTTTGGTAGAGTATATCAAACTATACACATAACTTGACTAAACCATATAAATAAGCTCTACTAAACCTAACAACACACAACTTTATGTTTATGATGTTTGTAACAATTCAAATGTTTGTACACAGAAAAATCAATCAAAGTATGTAAGTTTCATTCAAATAGAGTCTTACATATCGATTTAAGATCTACTTCTTTAGGGGCAACTTTGTGCTCAAGATCGCCTTCTATGTCTACACCAGGATTCACAACAGGTTCAGGAGTTCAATATGGTGGAGTTGTCTGACCTTTACTCTCATCCTCAACCTTTTGTGCTCCAAGGTATATACAACAGATTGCACCCTGTTCTCCACCAGCCTAAGAATCCTCTCAAGCATGGTTGTATTGTCTGAGGTGTTACGCTCCAACCTAAATACACGATCAGAGAGCATGGACATGTCTGCCCTAGTCTCCAACTTGTTCTCCTCCAGACGCAATAAACGATCATCAAACACACTATGATCGTGTCACATCCCTTCAAAGGCTTTGCTCAAACCTCTAAGAGTGTCAAGCAAAGTACTCGACTCCTCTTCCTTCTGGTTTTTCTTTTTAATGACTCTCACCATTCCTCGACATAGGCATCTCACTTCCTCTTATTACTTATGTCCCAGATGAATTCAACTAGATTGAAGACAAGTATGTCTCCAAGCATGGTGTCCACTTTCGGATCTACAATATTGTCTGGCCAAAGAGGCATTATCTCCAGAGGATTTGTAGTTAGCTGCGTTAGACGTACCTGGTAGACGAGAAGATGCAACTTTATTAAACATTAATTAACTTTACTAAACCAACAATCAACTCTACTAAAAAAGTAAATATAACTCTACTACACATAAATAAACTCTACTATACAAAATTCAACTATATTATTCTAAAATAAATTCTACTATTAGATGAACTCTACTACATATAAACAAACTCTACAATATTAAATTGAACTCTACTACACCAAAAGAAACTCTACTACACCAAAAGAAACTCTACTAATCGACTATATCAATCACCTAAACCAACTCTATCATATATACAACGAACTCTAATACAAAATTTAGCTTTCCATCTTGGTATTTCGTTGCTTCAACTTCACAATTTCTTTGGTTTCAGTGGCTTGTTTCTTGTTTGGTCTCCATCGTAGAATGAGAATGTCACCTTCTCTTTGATCCCCAAATATTTCAGCTAATATGGGGATATACTCAAATGCTCATATGAGAATTGAGTGCCCAAACCCATGTAGAGTGTAAGTGACTTTTTTGTAGGATGCACTTTTGATCGATTTCATCATTTCCTGAAACGCTACTCTTCCCTGTGGATGCCTCTCGAACTTCTCAAAATCTGAAACCCACTTAGCAAAACTAGAAGGAATCCTACTATTTACGTGACAACCATAAATCCCAATATGCAAAACCACTAGCAAGCCAATCATCTTCCTCTTCTCGAAAGACCACCCTCTACATCTCCCCAACACCTCTTTCAACTCTACCCATGTAGGGCCTTCATCTATCCATAAACCCATTTATTCCTAAATATCCATGTGGGCAAGCCACATTAGAAGACTCATCAAAGTTACCGTAATTAAGCTACATTATTTCCGCAAATTCATGCAGAGAAAACCTCGTAGGCCGAGACCCAAACAACACCAACATCTCATACTTCTTTTTAATCAGTAGTTGATGCATAAACAAATATTGTATATGTCTCCTTGTAAACGTATAGTCGGAGTCTGCGAGCTTCAGAAATACACCTAGGCAAGAGTTATCCTTTATGTTTACGTACACATCCTCACCAATACCCTTGATCATATTATTAATGTTCTTAAGATTGCAGTATTGGTTAATGCTTCGGTTCTTCATCGCCGGAAGATCGTGTTTGAAAACCCAACTCTACTATACACAAATAAACTCTACTACAGTACAACATATCTCCACCAATATCATCATAAACTTCAATCAAACTCTACTAAACTTTCCCCTAACTCTACCAAACTTTCCCCTAACTCTACCAAATTTGCTCTTAACTCTACCAAACATAAATCTACCAAACATAACTCTATCAACTCTACTACAAATAACATAACTTTACTAAACGCTAATCAACTCTGCTACACGGAAGCCAACTCTACTAAACATTTATCAATGACACCAAACTTCGCTCTAACTCTATTAAACTTAAACATGACACTACACTTACCCTATCTATGCCACAATCCAGCGTAACTCTATCAATAAACCCTCACAACAAATGACGAACTATATCACATTGGCTCATACTCGGGACGAACTCTACTTGAAAAACACACAAGAAGAAGATGAAGAACAAAAACTCATTCCCAAATCGACAAACCCAAATGTCGCAAAAATGACAAACCCAAATGTCACGAAAATGACAAACCGAAGAAGAAGAAATAATCAACGACGGTTAGGTTTTCTTCGTTTCTTTTGTTTAACGAGAGAAGAGAAAGAAGAAGAAATTTACTTTTTTTTAAGGGTGTAATTACTTTACTCTATTTTTTCAGCTCAACAAAAACTATTATTGTAAATAGAGCAAACTTTTGTTCTATTTCAATAATTCTTTCATAATTTAAAGTAAAAGAAAAACTAGTACGTGTTGAACAACACGCCGATGTAATCTAATCTAATTTTTTTTTGTCAATATTGTGCCACAAATGGCCGGCTCATTAGCCAAGTTCTTGCAAATGCAAGTGGGGGAACTCGATCCCAAAATGAGCAAGTGCGCATGCCTCTTGTGGACTTACCACCTGCCACTAGGATAAATGTCACTTGCTAATCTAATCTAATTAGATATATTGGTTTAAAACTGTTTTAATAAAACGTTTTGGTTTTGCAAATAAGTAAAACTTTCAATAACAAGTTTTTTTTTACTTTTGCAAGTCAAAACAAACTTTAATGAAAACAAGATGAAGTGGTGACCCAAATTTTGATTGTACGTTATTCTTATTGCTTTTCAAGATAGAACAAGCTTGAAAATAAGAAGCTCAAAACCAATTACGTTCAAAACAGAACCAGATCTTGAAACTAACCAAAACTAATTACGTTCCAAAAACTTGAAAATTCTGATATTTTTTGTTTTAAAATCGAAAATAAAAAAATTGATGGATCTGGCGTCCCAACGTCCTTTGATGTTTTTTCCCATTTATGTGATCCAAGTGGTCTGCCGAATCTTTAACAACACAATCACAAACGTGACACAAGTAACCAGCCTGCTGACTTAGAGATGTAACAACCTGTGTCTTGCCCAGACGAGATTCTAGGTCTACATGTTAATCTTTTTGCTTCAAAGGGGCTCTTTGCACAGGAGGATCTTTGGACCCATCTGACTCCTTCTTTTCACGTTCCCGATACTCTTCTTCAGTACCCAACTTCTTTCTAAACGTATCATCATCTCCAGTAGTGGTTGTTGCTAGACGCCATTGAAGAACAAAAAGCTCAAAGGGCTCTCAGGAGGAGCAAGAAACACTGATGATTCATATTTTCTTTTCTAATTTAGGAAAAGAGTCTCTAATCAATATTTTATATTTTCCATTCAAATTTAGGAATAGTCTTTTAGTTATCTATATGCGTATTTCTTGCTATCCGAAATTTATACTGAGCGAAGCTTTTGGGTTTCTTCTCGTCTGATACAAAACAGAACCGTTCGTTTGGCGCTTAATTTTAGGGTTTATACCTAATGCCGCGTCGGTTACACTTTCCATGGTGGCGGAATAACAATCGAAGAATTCGATGAACATGAGGAGGGAGTAGGAGAAGAATATGGGTTTGAAGTTGGAGAAAGAGGAGAAACCGAAGAAGAAGATACTGATGAAGCACAAAAGGTCATATATTGAGTGTTTTTTTCTGAAATACATACATTAAAGCAATTCTTGGTACTGAAAATCTGATATTCTTATCTATTTTGATATTCGCAGAGAATCTCATTTCTCGAGGCCAAATTAAGTTCGGTTGAGCAGAAGGTAAGACAAATTACATGATTGGATAGTTCATGATATTGCTATACTCAGTCGGTTCTATTCTGAGCTTAGTTTTTGACATTGCTTTCAAATCATTCGAAAAAAGATTCTTCGAGTACTTAGACCTCTCGATGTCTTCATAATTAGTCGTTTATGTGGGCTGAGCAATATCTCTTACATGTGATGCAGACTGCAAGTTGGAGTAACAAAGAAGGTCAATGGAGAAAAGTGGAAACAGAGCTACGATTAGAAGTTAATAAGCTTAAGAAGGTACACTCTAATAGTTTATTGTTACTTGGTCACTCTTAACATACTGCTTTAAGCCTGGGCTGATTGTGATAGTTTTGTTTAGTGTTTACTCTATTAATTTGTCTCATTTAGAAGGGACCTGAGTTTCACTAAAAAAATTTCCATTTATTTTTCCTCCGACTTAAGATTACCTCTTTGTTTTTTGTCTTTTTCTGCACATAACTATCACTCATCTTACTCCTCTTGTTAGCATCATGTCTAGATATTTTGTTTTTGCAGAAGATAGCTAATATGGAAAGTACGACTATGAGTGCATATAGACAGTCTAATGTGGCTTTGCAGCAACAATATATACCTGGTAAGCACACAATAACATGCTTCATGGTTGTAACTCATGCAGCTTTGTTAACATAACATCTATTTATTAGATCAGATATAATGTGGTTGGCTTTTCTGTCCTAAAATCATTTACTTTTCAGATTCCATGCTTGCATTATATTGTTGTATGAATTGCCTCAATGCATATGCTGTCGTGCCATTGTTTTCATGCTGACCTTAGGACTTAATTTATGGCATTTCATTACCAAATAGTGATAAATGTTATTCTTTTCCCTCTGAAATTTAATTATATCTTCCTAAACAATAGTTAGCGCATGCCTGCAGGTCATAAAATCTACCAAGAACATCATGGACATACTCCCTGCAGCTTCAAACATCAGGTGTGGCATTGTGTTCCATTCGAGACACATTGTTTTAGAGTTTTGGCAGATGTATTGTATGTCATGCAATTTTGTTGATGTGTGTAATACACATTATAATGTTCCTATTCATCCATTTTTTCGTAGGGAGAACTGCTAGTTAATGGTGGCCGTATATTTGACATAGATGGTGGTAGACAAATTTTATTGTTGGCAAGTAGGCTCTCAGGTGTTGGTGGAATTTGCTTACACAAGTAAGTTAATTTTCTTTCTTTGCCTCTTATTTTTTTTATCTTGCTCTAGTTTAAATGATGCAACTATTGACCTTTTCCTAAAATATTGCAGATGAGCCTACATTCGTCGAGTGAGACTGATGATATTTTGTTACCTCCTACCACTAGAGCAATTAAAGATCTTGACCTTTCCCCTCACAATAATGGGCTTGCAGTATTTGGTTCTCTTGGAAAAAAATTATCTGTTATAAGCTTGGAGAGCCACAACACTGTGTTATCTTATGATCTACCTGCTGCACCTTGGTCTTGCTCTTGGGATCTCGACAACTCTCATCATATTTATGCTGGTCTATAGAATGGAATGGTTTTAGTATATGACATGCGTCAAACCACATGACATTTTGCATCGTTCAATGGCTTAACAACCAATCCAGTTCATATTATCCATCATCTCTCCTCTAATTCCACTCCAACTTCTGATTTCCGTGCCCTCTTATCTGCTTCTTCCATAGGGATGTGTCAGTGGAACATTAGTGGCAGCGTGGGAAGGTGAGGTTTTATGTTTCTCTGACATTGATACGTGTTCACATCTCATGGAACCAAACCTACAATTCTCGTTGACTAAAAATAGATGACAGAATTTTAGCATCTGCTTGAAGAAGTTTATCAATGCATTTTCTAGGCTCTAACCCATTATATTTTCGGTTTTTTCTTGTTTTTTAGCCCATCATTAATTTCAGAAACGGGAAACCCAGGAGTTTGCATATCCTCTTCGTATTGTCCTCCCAGCGATCATATAGTGGCTTCATACAGGCCAAGAGCTGGCTCTTCTGATGATACAGTCCTCACTCAGACTCAGCCTTCGTTAACTCAAACAGTAGTCAGTAATCGCAATAGTGTAGATGAATTTCATGTTTGTCTCAAGAGAGGAGATGCTGTTTCTGAATATGAGAAAGTATCATCCACACAAGCTTCTGTAGATACCATCCGTTTGCCAAGAACAGCGATAATCGACTTTGGTGATGAAAGGAATCCACTCTTTGCATCTTGTAATGAACTCACTCGAGAGCTCATCTTGCAAGATCTTTCTTCTTTTGCCATCTCTCAACGATTCCCATTGTCAAGTCATTACCCACTTCAAGACGTGAAATACGCTCGCGTCGATGGTTCAGATCTTCTCGGTCTCTTAACTGATGATAGATTGCAGCTTCTTAGGAACTGATCACCATGAAAAAGGGAAAATGGTAGAACTGGATAGATTGATAAGCTAATGTAAAGCGGCTAACTTGCAACATATAACACCATCTTTAGACGCTCATATTTTGTAAGCGATTTTAGTCCTGGAACACATAATATATATCCTTTTTGTATAAAGTAGTAGTATCAAAATTAGTCATTTGATATGTGGTGGAGTAAAGAAATATGAGAAAAAAACAATACAAACCGAGACAAAGTTATCTGATGCGCATAATAATAAAATATCAAAAGAAAAAATTCCGACCTGCCGGAATCGAACCAGCGACCTAAAGATTACAGCAACTACTACAGTCTTCCGCTCTACCAACTGAGCTAAGGTCGGTCTTATTAATCATATGATTATAATGATTTAAATACTAATATTTTGTTCCTGAGTCAAAGAAAGGAATTAGAACACATGCCATTGAATTTTGCTTTCTCTTTTCTATAAATTCTTCTGTAACTTTTATCGGCGTCGTCGATTCTGCTCATCAAACACCCTGATTAGCTAAGGTTAAATCTCTCTTTCTCTCTTTCTTGTCTTTGAGTTTGCCAGATTGTGTTTGGTTGGAATGAAGAATCTCTGTAATGTCCTCCATTGGTTAAACCCTTGATACATTCCTTTCTTTTTTTCCGTTCAATTTAAGCAGTTTCGTTGTTTTCAAATTATGTTTTGAAAATTTTTAGGGTTCCAGAACGTTACGTTCATCTTCTGGTCAGTTTTGCGTTTTCACTATCCAGGAAAAGTTTGAGGGCGCTTTCCTTTCTTGAACAGGAATATGCAATGCCTCTGATTGTGCTATTCATATGGTAGTCTCAATGTGACTCTTAATACGACCAATAGTTGCTAGTGAATATGGTTACTGTGTGTCTTGGTTTAACAAAATGTAAGTGTAGGTGAATTGTTATGTCTTGTTTCTTGTTAAACTGATTAGACTATTTTTGTCTTTCCAGAGTCTTTCTGTCACGGTTCAAGCTTTTAAGGTTCGGGTATTCTGATCTGTCTTTGATTTTACGAGGGATCTTTCTAAGAGCAATGGAAGCTAATTGTGATTCTGCTAATGTTTCTAGTAATTCAAGCAACGATAAAGAAAAATCGACTGAGAACTTTGTCAATCATGGTAAGCTTTGACACCCTTCACAATGTATGATTCATTGTTTTGACGTTTTGGTCCTAGTTATGGTTTATTATTAGATGGGTTTGCTGAAAATCTTTACAATCAACGGAAGCTGATTGTCTGATCAGGTTTATAAGTCTCAGATTCTAGGATTAAGTTCTTATGATCAGCATCTATCTTGCTCAGTTTCTTTAGAAGAATGTGAAATAAATGATCATATGATTTCTAATTGTGAATCGTTGTTTATCGTGCAGCCGAGCTTGCCTGGCAAGAGCTGAGAAAGAAGTGGGTTGGAGATCCGTCTAAAAGGATTTCAGAATTGCCTGTTGAACCTGTAATAGGGTACATAACGAAGCTTAATTATTATTGCTCTCAACTTTCGAATCTTCAAGCTTCAGATTTTACATATGTTAACAGTTTAAAACTCTTTCTTCAACTCTAAATCTTTTGTAGCTTCAACGTCACTTATGGAGACTTGCTTCTATCCAACACCCCTTTTGACAAGCCAATCCCTCTAGCTGTGAGTATCCACAATTCTCCAAATACATTTCCTCTTCCTTTTAAGTTCGTTGTACTTGGACCTTGTTTCCTTCAAGAACAATCTTTTAAACTCGCATTGGTCTTAACTATACGGATGCGAAAATTTGCAGGAAATGGTGGATTTTCTGGTAGATTTGTGGCAAGAAGATGGTCTTTACGATTAGATAACTAAAGGAGATTCTCGGTCAGAATATAGTTGCAGGCTCTAATCCATTTAGGTTAACCAGCATCTCTGGTTAAAAAATAACCAAGAGGTAGAAAAAACTCTAGTATTCATTGTCAAACCATGAACATATAATGAATTAGGTTTATTGAATTTTCTTCCAAAAGATGAGACAAGGATCATGCATATGTTTGATTATTCAATATAGGTGCGTATTTAGACCAACATAAAGATGCCATTTGGTTGACTTAATGATGTTTAACCATGTGATATAACAGATAATCCTCATATGATACTTATTATTCTTTTAAATGATTTTTGGTATTAATTTTGAAAGAAACAGCGGATTTGACCCTGAGATAAAATAAACGTGTATGATCATGATAGGCACGACTGCGTTTAGTGATTGCGATTAGGTGTCGAAACGCGTTTGGGAATGGCGCACTAACTCATTTTCCCCAAAGAAAAGTCAAACTGAAATTCGTTGACCGTGAGTCGTGACAATGAATAGGAAACTTCTAAAATTATTATTATTATTATTTTATGTTGAATCAAAAGTATATTTAAAGAAAATATATAAAATTATTTGACCGTGAAAGATAATTCTGGTATCAAATTATAAGGATTAGTTGTCCAATTAACATTGTCGACAAAAGCCTGCAACTATATAAGTTGGTTTATTAGGTTCAATGTATATGAAAGACTTTTAAGATATGTTCTATAATCTTTGAATGTTGCGCCGTTGTTAATCGATGATTAAAAAAATACACAATTTTTATATAGCATATTGTTTAAAATTTTAGAGATAAATTTGAATTATAAATTAAGTTTGTCGATTTAAATATTGATATGAAAAAAGGTTACAATTATCAGTAAATACAATCTTTTGCTGGAAAATTCATTTTTTTCCAATTAATGCAAAGAAGAAAATCTTAAATGAACAGAACTATTTGTTTTCTTGTTAAAAAACTGATTAGTTCAGATTTTTGGTGGGTTTTAGATACATTGGGTGTGGCAATAAAAATTTGGAATAAAAAGGGAAAATAAAATATCGATAAATACCGTTTTTAATTGAGAAGAATCTCGTAACTTGTCCAAAACCAAAAATTCTTCTTTCTGTTTTCTCTTCATCTCCAGCTATCTAAAATTACTGCCGGCGAAAAATTCATTTGTCGTCGGATAAGGTGAGAACTTTGAGTTTTTCAACTCTTCATAAATCCGTTAATACTTCTTAATCTATAAAAGCATCGACTTTGTATTGAATTCCTTAACATTGGCGTTACCAATTCGTGGGTTTTCATTTCGTAGATTTTGATCCTTGCATTGTTTTGGGTTATCAGAAGAGTAGAGATTGATGGAGATCGACAAAGCGATCGGAGAAAGCGACGATAAGAGGTTGAAGACCAAGTACAATAACGCCATCTACGTTATTAGAAGAGCTCTTGCTCTTTACTCGTGAGTTCTCTCTTTCTCTGTATTAGTTTGGTCAATTTTATTTAGTCTTCCATCTTCAGATTCATTGTCTTGAAACTTGTAGCTAGAGAGATTTAAGGTGAAGCAAAATTTGTCCTCTTGGGACGTGTGTGATTTATCTTTGAAAATCTGAAAATGGTTTCATTTTGATGAGATGTCGTTATTGGAAGTGGGATGTTGAGAGATATATGCTGGATTTAGTTAAAGTGAAAAGGATTTTGAGGATCATTGAGTTAAAGTTACTATTAGTGATATAATCGTTAAAGAAGATCTCTTTCTTAGGATGGATTTTCAGTATTTGATCTTCTCAATGATTTTTCTTTTATGTAATTCCTGGTAAGCTCCTTAGATTCTAACCATATTTGGCCATCTCCATTGCACAATCGAAATGATGATCTAGGTGTTTTGTACAGTTAGGAAATGAAAGTTCTCTGTTAATTACTTTTTTGCCATGTGTCTGTGTGTTCATTGTTTGTGCCTTGCTATGTAAACATTACACAAGGTAATTAAATGTCACATCTTTACTGATTCTTGAAATATCGAAATTTGTTGACTTCTACAGTATTGAAGAGGTCGCCTTTAGTTTTAATGGAGGAAAGGACTCCACTGTAAGTTACAATTGTTCCCTTTCCAAATGTCTCCTGTCTTGATATTTTTTTAATCCTGGTTTCTAGGTAATAATAATGACTCTCATCACAATTTTAGGTGTTGTTACATCTTCTTAGAGCTGGCTATTTTTTGCATAAGAAAGAGCAGAGTTGTTCTAATGGAGGTCTATCAAGTTTTCCAGTTCGGACCATATATTTCGAGAGCCCTTCTGCTTTTACTGAAATCAGTGCATTTACATATGATGCAGCTCAAACGTAAGAAAAGTATTCTTCTTCCGCATTCATTTTTCTATCTTTTACTGATATTTTAAACTGAAGATGACAGCTTATCGGGTAAGATTGTTAAACCGTGTATGCTCTTAGTATGGTATTATCTAGTGGTTAGCTAATCATATTATTCTCTATCTACAGTTACAATCTGCAACTTGATATCATTCGCCAGGATTTCAAATCTGGGTTGGAGGCATTATTAAAGGCTAACCCTATTAGAGCTATTTTTCTTGGTGTCCGAATTGGTGATCCTACTGCGGTTAGCTTCACTTCAAATCATTAATCTCAGGACTCGAATGCAAATATTTTAGTGTAAAAAATATGATCTCTGTGATTAATTACTTCTCACTGAATCTTTCCAGGTTGGGCAAGAGCAATTCTCTCCTAGTTCACCTGGATGGCCGCCCTTCATGAGGGTGAATCCTATATTGGATTGGTCGTACAGGTATCTTTTTCCTCCTTAATCATGTTTTCTTATTGCTTTCTATGTTAGTTACTTATGTTTCAGTATGCGTTACATGCAGAAAATTTTGAGCCCAGTTTTGCTGCGACATATTTTTTTGTAATGAGAAAGTCTATTAAACAATCAACTTTCATGGACAGTGTAATTGGTTTAGCCGAAATATGATAGTCTAACCCATATAAAGGCTTAGGAAAATCACTAGAGCAGTTTTTACAGTGCTGTAACATCTTGTTTTCATTTGGTGCTTGGGATTTAGATCTTTTATTCTGAATTTTTCTAATTTCGTGTGCAGAGATGTTTGGGCATTTCTCCTGACTTGCAAGGTCAAGTACTGCAGTCTTTATGACCAGGGGTAAAAGTCAATTCAACTTTAACGAATTATATTTGTCTTTCCCAGTGTCACTTATTGTTTGTTTCTTTTCTGAAATGCAGATATACATCAATTGGGAGTATTCATGATACTGTTCCCAACGCATTATTGTCTGTTAACGACACCAGCAGTAAAGAGAAATTCAAACCTGCTTATTTGCTTTCTGATGGGAGATTAGAGAGAGCAGGGAGAGTCAAAAAAATTGCTTCAATCAATAGTGACGTAGTTACTGAATCAAATAAACACGAGGTGCTTTTGGCCTCAGTTATTGCTGTTGGCGACGAGATTCTGTAAGTCATTAATTCTTATCGTATCAGGCTCTTTATTTGTAATTATTCCTACAGAACATTAGAGTTAGGCCAGCCACACATTGAAAAGGCTTCTGCGTGGTTACTTATCTACTAGGCAATGAAGTTCTTCCGACCCATTTATCTGTTCCATAGCTCAGGTCTGGCACTGTTGAGGATCAATTAGGACTGTCTCTGTGTAAAAAGTTGACTTCTGTTGGTTGGTCTGTACAACAAGGCGCTGTCCTTCGGAATGATGTGAGTGAGATCTACTCTTTGTCTTTGTTGCATCAATCTTCATCTATCGAAACATATTAATCAGATAGTGTCAAAGTTTCTCTGATCGGCTTATTAATCTCGGTTACTGCTTCTGCATGTTTCTTTAATCAGATAGATTCTGTATCCGAGGAAGTTGACCGCCAAAGGTCTACCAGTGATATGGTAAGTCCTTTAAACAGATGATCATAAAATCAAAATGAGATTGCCTTTTTAAGATTCTGACAGATTTACTCTGCTTGGTGCTTTTGGAGGTATTTATTTATGGAGGAGTTGGTCCTTTACATTCAGATGTTACTTTGGCTGGTATTGCTAAGGCATTTGGGGTTCGCCTGGTACGTATCTTTTTAATTTGAACACAAACTCATGGTTATACCTTAACATTTCAACGCATCTGAGTGTCAATTAAGTGATATAAAGATCACCACTGTGCGGGGGGCTAATAATGTGGTTTATTCAGGCACCTGATGAAGAGTTTGAGGAATACCTTAGGCATCTTATTAGCGAGCAATGCACAGGTGACAGGAATGAGGTGAGTTCAGCCACAAGAATTGTTATATTTGTATATACATATCTCTTCAGACAATGTGGGCTAGATTTTATAGCATGAGTCGCTTTGCTATGATTTTTCCCTCATTATATGTGGTTTCTCACGAAGATTGCTTTTCTCAATTCAGATGGCTCAGTTGCCAGAAGGTATCACTGAACTACTGCATCATGAAAAGCTTTCAGTGCCATTGGTATGTGCTCCCAAAACTCCATTTACAGTTATAATTTTTCATGGTTATCCTCCATTTAGATTTGATTATATGATCACCGGTCCATTTTCTGCAGATCAAGTGTCGCAATGTGATTGTTCTTGCTGCTACAAACACTGAGGAGCTCGAGAAAGAGTGGGATTGTCTGACAGAACTAACTAGAGGTTCTTCACTCGTGGAGATATATGTGTCAAGGCGCTTGATGACATCTCTAACCGATGTATGTTTTACTTTCCATTTCACCTTTTCTTTAACCATGGCTTGCTTTGAGCTAGTTAAACAAACATTTACTACTTCTACGCATTCTATACAAAAATCTTTGTTTGATCCGAAGACTCATAATTCCTAATAGATTCATACTTCCTTTGTGCTGATGAAATACTCACTACCAAAATGCAGGTTGAAGTTGCAGAGCCTCTGTCCAAACTTGTTCTTGAGTTTCCAGACATATATCTTGGTATTAAATCTTTGATTTGTCTAATATTTTCAACTTTGAGAGCATCTAAAGTCTCTGTCTTAACTGCAAATTTTCATCAGGGTCTTACCGGAAATCTAGACAAGGTCCTATCATCATCTGCTTGAAGGGAAAGGTACAGACACAAGATCTGGTTTCATCTTTGTTCCTCGATTTTCAAAGCTCAAAGATTTCCTCCGTATTGTTTAACAGGACAATGCCCGGATTGACTCAGCTGTACAGGCACTACGCAAGAAATTTAAGAAAGATGTGTTCGTAGAAATCAAACAGACACAAGTTTAAGAACCGGTTGAGCATGAGAACCAGCTTCAGTGCTGCACTTCAGTGGCTTCTATGTTGCGGTCACAGAATCCGAGAGAGAAAAGGATAGGAAGAATCTGACACTTATAAAGAAATTGTACCAGTTATTGTGGCAAACAAACGAATTGAACCTTTAAATTGAATATCTTATCAACTTTCATTGTATGGAATTTGTAGGAAAGTAGCCCATAAGGGTTTTACTTTTTTACTTTCGGTTATTAATCGCTTTAAGGCATAAGCTCATAAGGGTGCTTATGTTGCATTTTAAGGGCCTTGAACCCCAATTATGTTCTCTCCTTTTTTTTCCTTCATTATATAAGACATAAATGTATTATTTAATCATTTACATGACGTAATAATTTTGTACACTGTCTACTCCCATCTTGAAATCGTTGAAGAGGCTAATCAAACCTTAAATCTATTTGCTCTGTTCCTTTCACCTGATCAATCCCGTGCATCTATCATATGGAGTGAACTTAACTCGAAAAGAAACAGTAAAAGCACGAAATCATCATCTGACTACTTTGAGAATGTTGTTTGTGATGTGTCCTTTTGTAACCGAATCTCTTTGAGGATCTGTTATCCATTGACCATCCACAATGAACTTTATCTCATACGTACCAGGATATAACCATAGTAATGTCGACCAACATTTCCGTTCCCTGCAACAAAAGCAAATTTATGCGTCACTTGTCTTTCACATGTTCACCATCGGAAGCAAAGTATACGAGAGGAATCTAAATGCTGCTTGTAAAAGGCAAGAAGTAGGAGTGAGAGGACCAACACTAACCCAATTGACTTGGATGCTTGAAGTTCCATTCCCACTCGGTGTTGCCATCCATTGAAGCTGCCCGTCACTTCCACAACATTACCATCTCCGCAATACTCAATCACAACCTGAAGCAAAAGTTCAAGTTCTCAACAAATTCATGACATTCAAACCTACGAAGCTTAACTAAGCTACCTCTTGCAATCCTGAAAGATTTTCCTCAACTTCTTGCAATTCAGCATCCTTCTCTAAGATAAGCATTTGAGCCTTATGGATCTCTGTTTCAGCTTGTCTTTGGAGAACTGAAAGAGACAGCTGAATACAGGAAATTGGAGATTAGGAACATAAACAAGTGTCAGCCTTAGCAAGAATATGAGACTAGAGAAACATCAAGAAAGGGATCATCCAGGTATAAACAGATGTATGAAATCTACCAATTCATGTGCCTTTTCGCTAATCCATACTTATTTACAATATGTTCCTAGAGAGTAGACGCTTACCTTTTCCTTTTCAATTTGTTCCTTCAGCCTTGACAACTCCAGCTCTTTTTGATGCTAGCCAAGCAAAAATTACCAACAAATTAGTAAAATTCACTTGATGGGATCCACATACTGAGAGAAAGCAATCAATGTACCAGCATGGACCTCAGTCGAGTAATTTCAACCTGATTTTCCTGTTTCCTGGTCTGCATCATTTTAGAACAAGGTTCTATGAGAATGTATACGAAACAATATTTAAAGTTCAATGACTTGAGATAAATTTGTGAGAGTTCAATGAGCAGGATCTTTCAAGACCTCATCATGTGGATCCGTGTCCAAGTCATCACTCCCATCTATCTGACCACTATTACTGTAAATAAGATTTTAAAAGTTTGAGGTGGACCACGGATGATGCATATCAGTTCATGCATTAATGACATTTAATGCTTGGCGTGGCTTCCACTAAATGTTCTTTTCATGCAATAGAAATTTGAGCAATACCAATTTCTTGAGACTTGAGAGACACCAAGTATTACGCATGGGTGTAATTTCTAGGATCACTTAAAAAATGCACATAGTGATCAAGAGCAACATGCTAGACCTTGACGGTTAAGAGTCACCTGTCAAAGCTATTAACTTCTGTAACATGGGTAACCTCTTCCAATGTTAAGGCACTTCCATTTGATGGCGTACTGAGACTTCTCTGACAACCATAACTGTCTCCTATGTACTCATCACTTTTGGTTGTAACTACGCTTTCTTTAGCTTCTTCAGGATCGCTTTCATGAGCTGTGCCGTTTTCATCATCTGAAACAGAAATCAATTAAATTTTTCAGATGATAAATATTTCACTTCAGAAACGGGCATCAATAATTGATTTGACATGCCATCATATATACATATATATGTAAATGGAATTAAGACAAGACAGTTATATATAAGCTTCAAGAGATCGAACATACCATCAACTGTATCCAAGTATCCACTCTGAATAAACCTGGCCGTTTTTTCTTCTATGCTTGAAGTGGAAGAAGAAAGTCCGGACATCCAACCACTATTCTCAGACTCAACTAAACTATCACCCCCACTAACAGAACGATTTTCAGGTATATCAGCAGACAAGGATTCAGTAGCAATGTCAACACATTTGGTGTAACTGAGATCTGGACTAGTGTAATGATTATATGTAGGACTGGTGTAGTGATCATTGGTAGGACTGGTGTAATGATCATAGGTAAGAGAGAAATCTTTGTCCAAACCATTGACTTCCTCATCCTCTGTCAACAAAACATCATCAACTTCTCTGTCTGGACAACTTGAATTATCATCTAAAATAAGAGAATGGCTAGCAGAAATAATAGCTTCAGAAGATGTATTCTCGATGTCATCTCTATTATTGAGCTCCACGCTCTCATTCTCCAAAGTGTTCTCCTTGATTTCTTCTGACTGATTACAGTCACCCAAATTAGAAAAGGAGTTTTCAATGCTCGAAACTCCAGTCAGTGATAGCTCATCTTTATTCACACATCCATGTACTTCAGCCTCAGGACAAGGATTTGTGATATCATCTTCTTTTGGATAATCATTTCTTTTCTGATCAAGAGCCATACTCCCATCTGGTGCGGTGAAGTATATCTCACTGCTTGAAGGTTGTTCATTAGACAAATTTTCGTCAACCACCTCCCCTACTCCTTCTTCCTGACCTTCTACATCAGATAAATATGTCAGAAAAGTTGAGACTATCTTACACAACCAACGATAACAGTTCTAATTTTTTTTGTTCTTTTTGAATTTTGCATCTGACCTGTTAACGATTCTTCCAAAGAAACACCATTTGCATTTGTTTCCATGTTTGTACTTTTCTCAGAGACTAGCTCATTACAGTCTTCCAAATCAGAGTTTGCAAGTAGTTCCTTGACGAAGTTATATCCTCTTCGTCTGACGATGTTGGCAAGATCAACTCTACAAAAATGTTCCCACAACGGAAAACTTTAAACAAGTCAATAGTTTCTGAAGCAATCCCCTAAACTCAGAAGAATCTCACAGAGTGAATGTCACACAATTCAAGAAGTCTACCGACTAATCAACCTTACACCGCCATTAATAGTTACCATACAGCTAGAAATCTAACAAAATCTGCAAATACGTAATTTATAAATTTCAAACCTTCCATGTGCCGAGAGTTCCTTCGTGGACGGAACATGACCTTGAGGAAGCCCAGCCAAAGAAACGAATTCCATAATCTCACTCCGAAGCTCCTCGTTGCTCTTCACTCTCTTACGAACTCTGCCAAACCAAATCGAAGTAAAGCAGACTCATAAACATATAATTTCCAGCAGATCGAAACAAACAAAAAAGACAGCGACAAAATTCGAACCTGTTTTGTTTGATGGAACAAGCGAAACAGATAAAACCATGCTTCTTCGTGGAATTCAAGTACGGGACAAAATGTTGAGGTTGCTGATGATATTGATAGTAGAACAATGGTTTCCGAAATTCGAAGGATGGGAAAGAAAGAGAAAAAGGTATATGAGAAATCGTCGCCATGGCCGAACTATCTTAACCTTCGAAGTTTCCAGCATTTAAAGATTACAACTTTCGAATCTCACTGAAACTGAAACTGAGCGACACTTCTAGTCATATGATTGATAAACGGTTTATCATAAACCTTTTCTTAACCGGCTTACGGTTTAGAAATGAAACCGGTCATCGATTAATCCAATTTCCAAGTTCATACGGTTGAGAAACATTAAATCCCAAACCGGGTTTCGGTTAGACAATTTCCATAAATGGAAGGTTCATATTTAAATAACGATTAGCAATTCATTTCTACACATACAAAAAGAGAGCAAAATGTTTTTTTTCTGTGGCAAAGAAACCTAAAATTGCTAAACCTGAGATGGAATCCTAGATTTGGTATTGCCAATACCGATGAACCACTGGTATAAATTTACCTCTAAACCGGCTCTTGGTAAAAAAAACATGGTAGTAGTTTAAGACAACTTTACAGTTTTACATTGAATTGTACAATGTCCTCCATGCTTGAGCTCCTTTATGTTTCAATTCTCCGGCTTCACATGGTTCTTTATTGTACCTGGAAGATATGGTGATGTCACCGGAGCAGTATCAGCCGCGGAAGCAATGTCATTAGTCTCAGGCGTAGGAATGATTTGTGGCTGAGAATGCAGCTGACGTTGTGGTGGTTGAAGATGATTAGACTGGTACAAATCCGGCTGCGACGCTGATCCCGTGCTGGGGCCTTCGTTCTGAACTTCTGGCACAAAACTATGTGAAGTAATCTGGCTGTTGTTGTGTCCATTCGATTGTGGTGGTTGATCACAGAACTTCATTGTCTTCAGGACAAAATTGTCGTCGTGAAGCTCGAATGGTGTGCTGCAAATAGTGAAAAGAGTTGTCAGTAATTTTATTTTATGAAGAGCATTTGGCTGAAGAGATATCACTATTGGTGTTTTACTTTTACCTGTTGAAATCAAAATGCACGAGCTGCATATCTTCTGATATTTCCACTTCTACTGTTGCATGAGGGCGAGTCTAGTGCGGAAATAATAACAATCAAACGATAACGATGAAAAGAAGAGTTTGCTTGTGGATCAACAAGAAGCTATTGGTGAAGTTACCTGGACAAGGATAAACGGAAGGGCAACGCCACCACTAGGAGCATTTCCAGAGCTATACAAGTGCTCATTTCTCTGTATCAGATTCTGAAGGCCTACGTACTTTCAGAAATATATGGAAAAAAGGACCATGTGAGAATCTATGATAAAGATAACAAGATCAGGCAGATATGCCAAGAGTATATGTGATGTCCATTACTTGTTCTTCTAGTTCTTGGGCATATGCAGTTTTCTTGTCAATCCGGTTCCTAAGTGAGAGTCGTTCATTCTGCAGAAACATTAACCCAAATTCAGGAACAATCTCTAGAAGAGCTATGGAACATGGCTAAACTGAAAATCTGGTTAAAAACCTTTAATTCTTCAATGTCGCTTAAGCTTGTCCGGGGAAGACCTTTCCATTGAATCTCCTTTTTATCCTTGGATATTATATCCATAGCCATGAGGACATTTAACGCATCATATACTCTTCTTCTTATGTTCTTCTCATCATACTGTTGCTGTTCAAACGTTTTCAGAGGATATAAAATTCTATGACTATGTTCAAAGTTATATATGGAGTACAATTCATAAATAGATGTATTGCATGTTACACACTATCGAAAATACACATACCTGATCAGGGGAAGTTCCATCGTTATTGGGGAGTGCAAATTCAGCAACAAGCTCATCTGCAACCTGTAAGTACTTCTACTTATTAGATAATGGATTGCAGATCTACAAGTTTGCCATACTTCTCATGAGACAACTTGCTATGTGAGTGAAAACTAATGTGCACACTGGTAAGCACTAAAAAAAATCACTATCTCGGTAACTGAACATTTTGTTTTTCTTCTAAAACAGAGCAGTTCCAAGCGATAATTGATTACTGATAGTAATGTAAAAGAACTGGATGGGTCTTGTAAAGCAGACATATATTCAAAGCTCTATGCTTTAAGGAAACTACTGTACCTCGTTATAAGTAGTCCTCCCCTTGCTTTCCACCTTTTCACAAACTGAGAGGAAGCCACATGAACGCAAGATTAGGAGGCATTATACAAAATCCATAGCTAGAAAGTTCAGAAAAGATAGATGGAAGCAGAAAAGAGGCAGAGCGAGAAAGAGAGAAGTTACACAGACCTTTCATGCTAAATTGGCGTAGCCCTCTACCACTTTTATCTGGACCAGCTGCGCGCTGCCCCCTCTTCTTCTTCTTCTTACCACTGTCAATATATTACACACAAAAGATACATAACGACTTCCAGAAAATTGAAGAACAGAGAAGGTAGTCTAAACAGTTCTTAATTCGGAAAGACTTAAAAGCATTAGAAAGTGTACGTATCAGGAGAGCTAAGATTCAAGCTTGTAAAGGTATGATCCATACACCATACTTACAGGGTTAAGCATAAATGCACCCATTGATATAGAATGAAACCCTAAATCGCCTAAACCCAGCATATATGATTAAACCCATAAGAACCTTTACGAAATCCCAGAAATGAGAAGACTTTTTACATACCCAGAAGCTCCTTGAGAACCAGCATCGTCACCTTGAATGTCCAAGTTGTTCAAGCGTAGAAAAGTACTGTCACTAGCAGATGTAGCAACGGTGGTGGTTTGTTCACTCCGGCTCGACGGCGAGCCCATACTGCCGCTAGTAGACACCGATTGACCTGAAATCGCCGTGCCCCAAGACCTCGTAATAGGGTTATTGTTGTTCTTACCGAAACCATCGTCATGGTGGTTGTGGTTAGAATTAGACCCAGTTGTTGTCATCTTTCACCTAACTAATTACCGCAAAACCCGCTACTGGAGAATTCAATTATAAAAATAAGATAAGTTTGTGAACATTATGACAACAATTTATGATTTTGATGAAAAAATAGATGAGAACTGACCTTAAATCGACTTGGGTTTTTGGATTTTAACGAGATAGAAGCTTCAATAATGGTGGATCATCATAAGATTCCTAACTGAGATAATTCTCTTAAACGGCGATATTCGTGACGGGAAGATTATAAATTCGCCGAAGAAGGAGAAAAATAAGTCGATCGGAGTTGTGGAATGATGAAGAGATGTCCACAATGAGGAGTCAGGACCAAACTGACTAGGTTAAAGCGGTAAAGAGGATAATTTCCTTTTTTATTTTACAAAAAGATTAATTGTCTTTTAGATTTTTGTTTGTAATGATAGTATACTGAAATTATCTTATCCTTTAATTTTCCTGAAGAAAACACACTGAATTATCTAGTAAATTATCATAATATAAATTTTGATATTGTGCTAACATCAATCAGTTAAGCACATCGGGAAACACAATATTCACATAACATATATGTATCAACATTTTCATGAAAGCTTAAGGTTCACGGAAAGCACATAACTTGCAGATTCTTCTTTTGTTTTTAACTTTATCTGTTTTTATACCAAAAACCACATGCAATCTATTTTACATGTGGCTGATACAAACTCGTGATAGAAGATTCTTCTTCTTTTTTCATTTATTAAGAAAAATAAATTGTTATATCTACAAAACAAAGTTTTAGCTTTAGTTCTTATTCGGAAAAAAATTGATTGACCACTTTTAACTTTTTATAATTCAAAGAAACAAAATGATATCACTTGCACGATCACTTATCTTACCTTTTTGTGCGTCTCTCGCTATTTCAAATCATGAATTCAGAACCATCTCTCCAATTAATCATGTTCGTATATAATGTAATCATTATTATACGAATAAATAATATTTAAGATCCATGAATATAAGATTCTTCGAAATGATCAAAGATAGATCTATCTCAACTCAAACAATGGTCCATGTTGATGAAGCCTTACTCTAAGTCATTAAGTTTGACTTGGAACTGCTCACCTGTAGACAGAACCTTCACACTGACCGAACCATCTTCCCACTCTTGTTTCCCAACTAGTACCAGCCTTCTTGCGTTTACCCGAGCCGCCCTCTTGAACACCCATTTCAGAGGTTTACTTTCCAATACCAAATCCACGGTTTGGCCTTTGTTTCTAAGAGTCGTTGCAACGGTGGCTGCAGCTCCTTGATGATCTTTGTCCAAAGCACAGACAATGTTCTCTACATCTTGTCCCAGTTCTGGCAACAAATCCTTCTCCTTAAGCAACTAAATGAGAGAAGTAAATAAAAATCAGAGAATCATAGACAAAAACTTAACTTTCTCTGCGAAAACGGGTAATAGAAGCTTACTTCAACAATCACAGCATCACCGAATCCAAAACCACAAGCAGGAATGTCATCACCTCCATAAGTGGAGAGTAATCTGTCGTATCTACCACCACCACATATAGCTCGCAGCTTCCCTTTTCGATCAAATCCCTGTCACAAAACATTTATATCAACCGTTATCAGAGAAAAATAGACGAGTATCTATTGAGGGAAAAGATTATGTCATAGAAACTAACCTCAAAGACGATACCAGTGTAATAAGCAAGACCCCGCACAACAGATGCATCAAACTGTATCCACTCTGAATAACCATACTTTTCAGCAAGTGAGAAGAGTTGCTTCAAATCTGCAATGGCTTCTCCTGCTCCACCAAGTATACCTGCTTATACAAATTAGATGTTCTAATTAGCAGCAATTTTTGGAGAAAGGGATTCATTAAAGGTAATAAAAGAAAATACCTTCCAAATCATCTAAGGACTTAACAGAAAGCACTTGCAATAACTGTTCAATAGCGTCTTCCGATATTCCCGTCAACCCAAGTTCCTTTTTTATCCCATCAACTGGGATCTTTTCTATCTATTATACAAGTAGGATGACTAAATAAGCAATAGCAGAAACATCTATACAGCTGAAGTATTTATTGATCTAATAGATGAAGTAGCCATTACAAAGCAGCAGTATATTGATATTTAGACTACTAACCTTGTCTATAATGATACAAACTCTTCCAAACAGGTTTTCAGGTACACCATATTTTGTTAACAATTCTTGTAAAACCTGCACAAAGAAGAATTTAGCTAGAGTGTAAACCAAGAAACAAGATGATCAAATAGTCCACTCAGAAGAGAAAATGAGCACAATACCTTGCGGCTTGAAATCTTAAAACCAACATCTAATGCAGTGATCCCAATTCGCTTGAAGAAGGTGATTATAGATGAAATTAATTCTGCTTCAGCCTATAAGACAAGTTTTGAGGACCAAATTAGCGGCACAGCTTATAGAGACTTAAAAACACTGATGAGGTCTATATAGCAAGAAACTAGAAAGAGTAAAATGAATGCAGATGTGAGAGATACATACTGTTACTTCAGGCACACCTATTATATCCATATTCCACTGGTAATGCTCACGACGCCTTCCTCGCGTCATTCTCTCATAGCGCCAACACTGCCCAACAGCAAACCACTTCAAAGGAAGTGAAACGGATTTTCTGGACCAAAAAGAATATGGGAATCAACATTCTCACATCCATACCTGGATACAAATGTTTTACAAACAATATAAATAAAAATGGCTTTTGGAGATCACGGACAATTCTCAAGACTTGGGAGAAAATTCTAGAATTCTTTGTTAGTTACCCTTTCTGTATCACAAGCCTCGCTAACGAAGGTGTAAGCTCAGGCCTCAATGCTACACGCCGATTACCTCTATCTTCAAAGCAGTAAAGCTACACAACAAGGTTGCAAGAGTTTAAACTAAGGAACCAAGCTCTTCCAACGATTCTAATTAAGCTGTATCATTAAGACAATTGAACCTAGACTGTAGCTAAAGATTCTAAGAATGAAGCAAATGAAAACGAATGAATGAGAAATATAGAACTACAAACTTGATCTCTTATCTCCTCCCCTGCTTTTCTGATGAACAATGCCTCAGTCTCCAGAACTGGGAAATCCACTTCCTCGTACCCAAATAACCGTGAGACCTACAAAGCATAGAAAATAAACAAAAGATGGAACTTTGAACATGGAGTGGATCTGATTTTCAAAATGCTCATCGAACCAAAGAAGAGAGGAAGTGAAGAAACCAATAGGAATAACAAAATGTCTCTGAATATTTTGCAGAGACAATAAAAAAAGTAGCAAAATTCGTAAAGTTCATCGATTTATCTTATATGAATGTGATTCTGTAACCTCTTTGAAATGATTAAAAAGCCAGTTTCGGAGTCGCATATCCTCAGGAGGGAAATCACGAGTTCCTTTAGGAGGATTGACATCAATCTTTTGAAAATCTTCAGTCACCAATGGAGCCACAATTGAACCAGACCTGCCTCCTCCATTGGCGTTCGTCGCGGCACAAATAAGACGCCTAGTGATAGAGAAGTGGCGAGGAGACGAGCAAGAAAGGAAATCAAGTAGTATAGGCCTAAAACTTGAACTCAACCTCGTCGTCACGATGTGAATTGCTCTCATCTCTTTCAATTGTTTTTCTTCAACTGAGAAACGGACATAGGAAGAGGCTTTGTATATACGAGGAAGGAAGAAAGACGATAACAAAGTTAAAAGGACCTTTATTGGGCCGTGTCAAGATAAATCAAACACCCGAATAAGAGCAGACAACTCTGTAGTGCTCCTTTACTGGGCCTAGCTTCTAATTGAGGCCCATAAATACTTTGCCTAAAGTTATGATGGCAAGTGAATGGCTCTACAAACAATACTCATCTTATCTTTCAAATTGTGGCCTTAGCCACCTGATGCGGCCATCAGAGAACGTCGATCGTCGTCACTGCCTCCTCATTCAGTTCAAGTTCCACAAAACCTTGTCCAACAATATAATACATGGTTTCATTTATTTTTAATTTTTGAATATGAAAAAGTTTATGTTGCAGAGTTGACAAATATCTAAAACTTAAATTTATAATTTTTACAAAAATACAATCCGACAACGACAGAATTCATAGTCAAAATGTATTAGATCTAGAATACTGGTAAACAGAAAGGAAAAGAGAACTCAAAACTTAGTCATAGTTAACAAAAAAAAACTTAGTCAATATGACCATAAAATTTCGTTATTTTGAATTTAAAATATTTGTCTTACTATACAAAAATAAAACAATGAATCACATCGTAATTCTTTCTATACATTAAATTCGCTGCTAAGTAGTAAGTATAGAAATTGAACAATACAAGAAGCTTGTTACAAGTCAAGCCAAACAAAGTTTGACTCACATCCTTCAAAGTCAAAATCAATGGGCCGAGGAGATTTTCGTCATTTCACATTAAAACCGGTTAAGAAAAAGTAATTAAATGTCGGCATTTTGCAACGTTTATCATCGTCACAAATGGGCCCAGATAATAATGAGTCCAATACGACGTGAATTAAAAAAACAATCGGCGTATTAATCCTGACTCTCGTGTTTTCTATTTTTCTTATATGAAATTAACATATATACACAAAAGTTATATCATCACCATCATTATTATTGATGATAATAAGACATAAAAAGTATCTCTATATATATGTTATCTTTCTCTTTTGCCTCCTCCCCAAACCAGAACAAAATATTCTCTAGGTTTTTTCCAGAGTATATTCAAAATTCTTCCATTAAAAGTATTTGATTCTCTTTACTACTTCAATGGGTGAGGTCAGTTACTCGTCTTCTTCCTCTCTATCGATTTCTCTAATTTTAGCATGTAACTGATTTCAATTTCTCTGTTCACTTGTGGGTTTACAGAAAAAGGAAGAGATAGCAACGAAACCTGAAGGAGATAAGAAACCAATCGATGTCGCTGGTGCGAAAAAAGGAGGAGATGGTGGAATGAACACCATCGTTATGAAGCTAGATATGCATTGCGAAGGTTGTGGGAAGAAACTCAAACGAATGCTTAAGCATTACAAAGGTATAATCATTGAATTTCAGACTGATTTCTCTCTGAATTTCAAAAAATTCTCGAATTCAAGTTTAAAACCCTAACGCGAATTATATGATTTTGTTTTGACAATTTAGGTGTTGCAGATGTGAATATCGATTATAAGGCTAACAAATTGACGGTGATCGGAAACGTAGATCCAGTAGCAATTCGGGATAAAGTAGCCGAGAAAATTAAGAGGAATGTTGACCTCGTGTCTACAGTAACACCGCCTAAGAAAGAAACTCCTCCTTCAAGCGGTGAGAAGAAGACGACGGAGGAGAAACCTGCAGAGAAGAAACCAGAAGTTGCGAAGAAAGAAGAAGGAGAGAAGAAAGCTCCTCCTCCACAACAACCAAAAGAGGTAAATTAATTGTCTCTTTCTGTGCTTATCTCTTCTAATTAAAATTAAAAATAATAATTAAGATTTAAGAATAAGTCAGAAAGCGAAAGTATAATAAAGTTTGCATACGTCAGTCCATTTTCCTTGTGGTCTATAACGTGTTTATGTCAACTTCGAAACTTTGCCGTATTTGCACTCGGTCTTCTAGACTTTACATTGGATTTTTCTAAGTATAGTTAATAAATTAATTAGACTTTAATGTTTCTGATGTTATTTTCTTTTATGTGATACAGAGTACTGTGGTTCTTAAGACGAAATTGCATTGTGAAGGTTGTGAACACAAAATCAAAAGAATAGTCAACAAAATCAAAGGTATATTTTATGATCCTATATGCAATTTGGAACGTTCTTTAGTTGATAATTTACAAAAAAATGAATTGATACGGTTGGTGATGGAAGATGACAGAAGCAAAGACAAGATTTTTATATTTATTGAATTAGGTTGAACTCAACTACCTATAGACATAGCTTGTTTATTAATTTAGTGAGCAAAAATATCAAATGGTTAGCTAAGAAGTAGTTAGCCCAATTTAAGGACTTAATTATTATTCTATTAATTACAGATTAATTAACTAAATTTTTATTTTTTATTACAGGGGTTGATTCAGTCTCTATTGATACGGACAAGAACTTGGTGATAGTGAAGGGTATAGTTGACGTTAAAACACTGACTCCTTATCTTAACGAGAAGCTTAAACGTACTGTTGAAGTTGTTCCGGTGAAAAAGGACGATTCTCCGGCTCCGGCGGTTGCAGCCGGTGGCGGTGAGAAGAAGGACAAAAGTGTTGGTGAGAAGAAAGAAGGTGGAGATAAGAAAGACGGTGGTGGTGAGAAGAAGAAAGAAATTGCCTTCGGAGGCGGTGGAGGAGACGGTGGTGCTACGGTGGATGTAAAGAAATCGGAGTATATTGGTTATGGTTATCCACCACAAGCTGTCTATTACTACCCACCAGCACAAGAGTTTGGTCAACAACATTACATGATGCAACAAGGTCAATCGTCACAATCGTATGTACAAGAGCCGTATATGAACCAAGGATATGTACAAGAATCGTATCCGAATCAAGGATACGGTCAAGGACCTCAAGGCTATGCACCACCAACACCATACATGAACCAGCAAGGTTACGGAGATCCTTATGGTCATATGCGTGCGCCTGAGTTGTTTAGTGATGAGAATCCAAATGGGTGTTCTGTGATGTAATTAATAAAATTGGGGAGGAATTTGTAAATAGTTGAGGAATATAGGGAGAGGAAGGTAAATATGATATATGTGACTAAACAACTTCCCGGGTCCGGTAATCTAAACCAGTTACTGGTTTAGAACCGGTTTTTGAGAGGCGTGGATTTGGTTGGTTGGTTTATTTCTTTTATATAGATATAAATTTTGTATTGAAAGTCTTTCGCTTTCGTTGTAATAACTTTTTTGTGCTATGTTATTTTCATTTAATCGTAATGAAAAGAAAATATACAATTTTATTATAATAAAGCTGTTCTTTTGATTCGATAATTGATCTTTGGCGGTATTGAAAAATATATAATGAATGGTAATGTCTTCAAGCTTATCAACTCGTGTTTAGTTGCAAAATTTGGAGTGTGTAAGGAATCAAAGGATGAAAGTAATATATGTTCAAGATCAGTACGTAACACAACCGACTCTAATTAAGTCATATAGGACCACATGGGCACATTTACTATTCTTTGGTTCGAATTGGTGTAACTTACATATAAATCGATTTTTGTCATTCTTTAATCGCACAATTGTGGTTAGTCTTTGAGTTATTTTTTTATATAATTAAGGTAATTGAGTTTAATAGGGAATATTATAAACACCATAAATTCTATATCAGTTACAGAATTTTTCTCAAATCGATTTAACAAATTATGAATTAACCTATCATAAAATTCGACTAATTTAGAAATAGAAAAAGTTATGCAAATATCTCTAATACAATACACAGATGTGGTACTCGAACCCTTGATAACATATATGCTTTAATAAATATGTTTACCGAACATTTACAATTCTTCTTTAATAGTAAAAGTAAACTTTTATAGTTTTCGGAAGTTTCTACTTGTAGATGAGGTCACAATAGCTTTTGGTTTACCATAAAGGGTAAAGGGTTACACTTTAATGAATGGTTAACACATCATAAAACACAATACACCTTAAATTAAAAGTTATAAATAAGAAAGACTAATTTGTATGTATATTAATAAATGTGGTTGTGTTTTTTGTGTATTAAATACATGTTGTATTTATGTATATGATTGTATTAAGGAATTGGGAAAAATATTTGACTCGTTATTTATAAATAAGACCAAAAAGAAGAATAGATGGAGACGTTATTTATGGATGTTAGGTATTTAAAGAAGTTACAACTTTTGATTTTGAATGATAACATTTGTAAATCATTTATCTATAAAATGGGTAGATGTATTAAGCTTTCGTTGTTATATTATATTGGATAAGGATTCATTAGTTTTGACTTTTATTAATCATTGCCTAATATACAAAATAGACATGATCATAGTTTTTAAACTCTTACATGTGGTTATGAATATTTGAATTATTAATATACAGTACAAAAAATAAAAATTTTAAAAAACAGATTATAAAAAATATAAATTAAAATAATATTTACATGTCTCGAATTATAATTTATTTACATTTTTAATTATATTTTTATAAAAAAATAATATATTTATTTAGATTTCTTATTTCCCATTTTTTAGTAAAATGTACCACCGTTCGACGATACAAATGTTTTTCGGTTATTGATCTAGTGTTATGTAACTTTTGTTGTTTTGAATTTTTGTGTATATTGTTTGGTTGATGTTATTAAACTTATACAAAACTAAAAAATTGAGATGAGAAAAATCATACTATAAACCATATATTAATACGGTTATATGCAAACATTTCCAAAATCTGACAAACACTTACTTAACTACTTACATATGTGTTTATTGATGCAACCTGTAGTGAAATATCTTTAAATTTTTTTGAGAGACCTAACAAATAATTAACATTTTCGTAGTTATGAACTTGTGTATATGTTTGTGTTTATATAGAGATTAATTTTAATAATCCTTTTTATATTAAAAATATAAATCTTTTTATATTACAAAAAATTGATCGTTAGATTAAACACATAGAGTAATTCTATTAATGAGTAACATAAAATCATTTAAATTGTTTACTAATGCAACTAGTAGTGAAATATCTTTGAAAATTTTTGAGAGATCTAATAAATAAATAATATTTTCGTAATTGTAAAATTCTTACATATTTATATTTATATAGAGACTAATTTTAATAATTTTTTATTATAAATATAAACTTTTGTGTATTAGGAATATAAGTCTTTTTATATTTTAGAAAAAAAGAAGTAATTGTTGGATTGGTATATAAAATAATTCTGCTAATAAATAATTTTAAAATATTCTACTTTATATAATAGAATCAAGATAAATTTTAGCTAAAGTTAAAAGTGTTTCATCAAAACCATAATCAAAACTGTGAGTGGTCAGAACTACCAAAGGACAATAACTATTAGCATTGTCTAATAGATATATTTATATACAACAAAGAAGTTATTCTGATCTATTGAAACTCCGTAAGTCATAATTATACGCCGATAAATGATTATTATTTGGCTTTTTAATAAATAACCACTATAACAATAAAATTTATGTTATAATTTAAATTTTCCAATTAAAATAAAGATTCGAATTTATCATATAAGATAAATCTAAGTTTTTTTGGCTATGTGCTGTTAACTTAAGTTAATTAACAATAAATATATATTAGCTTTTAAATTATATATTAAATTAAAATAGTATTAACTTTGGATATATGGTAGTAGACACTCATATTACACATATTTTATTAGACATAACTTAAAGTTAATACCTTGATAAATAATATATTTCTAATTATAAATTAATCCTTATTTTATAGTAATATATATTAGACAAAAAAAATTTCAAGCTTTTGATATAAGATATCAGTTATATTTTAACATTTAAATTTTGAATTATGCAAAAAATAGTTTATGTTTAACTGATAATGTTGTTTCCTACAACCATGAGTGTCAATATGAGTTGTTAGCTCATGAGCTGACTCAACTTATTTAAATTTTAGACAAACATAAATTATATTTTCAGGTTCATTTAATAAATAGTCTAATTTAACTCACAAGTTTTTTGAGTGAGCATAGTATAAGTTACCACATGACCACCACTTTTTTTAATGACTTAAATGAAAATTATTTTTTTATATTATATATGAAAATTATCATTTTAGAAAATAAAAAATTTCTTTTAAAAGAAAAGTGGAAAAATAAGATAATGAACATGTCGTTCATAAACCAACTCTAAAAGACTTGATTGTGGAATAAATGTTTGGATTACCATATTAATTTTTATTTTATTGTATTTTACTTTTGAATTTTATTTAGATATGTTTTTAATTTTTAAATCTAAAATTATGTTGTTATTTATTTGATTATTCTAAATATTTCTTGAATTTTAATATTATTAATTTATTATTATATTTGTTGGCTAGCTCGCGAGATGGATCATTTAACTTATAGTTTAAATGATTTGAGCATAAATTTATATACTGAAATTCATTAAAAAAATTGAGTTAACTTGAGTTAATTTATTAAATATTTGAGTTTATAACGAGTTAAGTTGAATTGATCGAATGGACTTACATTATCAACCTTATGTCCAACCTTTTGTTGAGATTGTTGAGCCATACAATTAAAGTTTCCTACTTTGATAATGGAAGAGTCAGTATATTTCGTCAGAAATAAGACAAAAAACGACCGACTTATATCTTGCAAAACAAGTAGTACTAAAATAACAAAGTTGTTTTTATTGTCAATAAACAGTCCCAAAATATTTTTCAAACTAATTTAGGCCTTATTCGTTTGCTGGTCGTTGGCGAACAACACAGCGACCAGTCGCTGCGATCAGTCGCTGGTCGCGCGACCAACGAACAATACAGCGACTGATCGCAGCGACTGGTCGCTGTGTTGTTCGTTTAGTGGTCGTACGACCAGTGATTCTCTCTTTTTAATATTTATGATAAAAAATTATCAATATTTACAAAAATGAAAAAAATTGTATGGTAACTTAAATCATAAAATTTGATATTAATTAAACATAATCAAGTTCAAACATACATAAAAAGTTTTAACATAACAAAAAGTTCATAAATAAAACACATAGAAATTCTTAATAAGGTAATCGACGTCCTCTACCGATTTCACTTGTAAGTGTGTCTCGCAATCCTTCCATAATTCTATCACCTGTCGGCTCATATGCAGTATGTTCATTGTGATCACCATCACCATCATCATCATCATCATCATCATCATCTTCTTCTCCTTCATCACCATGAGTCTGATAATGTTCTTCACTCTGCCAATGTAAAAAGTCATGATTCTTGATATGTGAGTCACAGACAAAGTTATGTAGTGTCATTGTTGTTGTTACAATCTTAATCCACCTAGTCAATTAATATTTTGGATGTTTACGGTCCAAAATTCTCCACTTTGCTTTCCATACTCCAAATGTCCGCCCAATCACTGATCTCAAACATGAATGCTTCCGGTTGAACATCTCTCGCATGTTTGATGGTGGCCCTCCTCTAAAAAACTGATCAAGGTGATATCTAACCCTACGATGCGAACCAAGATACCCTGTTCTTGTGGGATAACTAGAATCAACCAAAAAATACTTTCCATTTGGCGGATGTGGAAAAGAAGCTTCGTTTTTGGCACAATGAGTCAAAACCTTTGTATCGTGAGCTCTGCATGGAACACCCACATATGCATATATGAACTTCATCTCGAAGTTACATATAGCGGGAACATTAATTGTAGGCTCTGATTTTCTACCTCTGTAAGCTTCTACATCTCTACTAGAAACCCGAACCGGGATATGTCATCAAGTGCTCCAATACAATCTCTAAAATATGGCCAATATCAATTATCATTCCTCAAAACTGAGCTTACCCTTGTGAACTCGCCTTCTACAAGTTTTATCGAATCTGCTGCATACCTAAGGATAACACTCAAAACTTTATCAAACTTCCTTTTTACTGTATCCAAAGATCGTTGATATCTTTGAGTAATACTCCTCATCGTCTTATCTTGACCAACTACTTCAAGAAACATTGTTACCTCCTCTTCAACATAGAAATTGTTACTCTCTTGTAGTCCATATTGTGTAGTTAACATCCTACACAATGTTTCAAATGTTCTCTGATTCATTTGTATGATATCATGACACTGTTGATCTGATCCACATGAGCTGTCAAACATGACGCCATCCTGCACCTTTGTCGGTGTTATGGACCAATCTCTCGGTGTTAACCATTCTTAATAAATTCTGATCATCATCACTGTCGTCATCATCATCTTCCAACAACCATCTTATCTTCTGCAACATCATAATAGAACATTAAAATAAATATCAAAATACTCATAATATGAACATTAAAATACTACCAAATCAATGTAACATTAAAATAGCTTAAAGTAAAATATTAGTCATAATCTTAAAACAAAGTCATTAAATTATCTATCATCAAGCTTGGTGCATGTCCTATGCTCTAGATACAAAATCTGGTTTTCTGGAGTAGTAAATACTATGAAACCCTGTCGGTTTACAGCATCGGATAAGAGAAGATCAAGTGACGCATAGTAAAATGGTGACCACTTCCTAACTCCAGGCAACCCATTCAAGATATCTATTACTCGTGCTACACTAAAGCTATCCTCACGCTCTATCATCTGCTCCACCAGCTCATTCTTATGCGCAAAAATTGTAGTCCGTGCAGCACACGTCTCATTAACCATGTCAATGTCCCTACGCTTTCTTTTTGATTATGTGCTTCCACCTCTACTTTGTGTTCCTATCACTAGTGGTGGTCTAATATCGTTATCAAAAGATTCAACTTCTTCATCATGTTCTGCAACAACTCTAGAATCCAAACTCGTTTCTCCTTGCTGAGCGCTCCAGCCTTCAGCCCCAGTCACACAAACAGCTCCAAACTCCTCTTCGAAGACATCCATATTAAGAATCAACTTGTTCTTATACTTTCTAGCATCAGGCCATTCCTATGAAAATTATATAATAATAAAAAACAATTCAAATAAAAGTATTTGAAAATTTATATTTAAAATCTTACTAACCTTGATTCGTTCACTCCACCAATCATCAGACATATTCAATCTACCCAAATCATCATATCCAAGACCAGTCCTGTTATGAATCAACTTCTTTACTTTATTGTAAGTTCTTCTACAAACATCATATTTGTTCTTGAATTTCTCCCAAACATATCTCTTCCGAAATCTCTCTTCAAACTTCGTTATGATGCATTCTTTTGCAGTTATATTTAATCATGTCTTCGTTTTGTTTCATTTTCGTTTCTCATCCATAAACAATTGAATAAAATAACGACATTCACCATCTGTCCAATCACTTACATCATCGTTGTTCATCTTGTCCAAAATCTGCAACCCGTGAGACAACTCCAAATAGAAATCAGAGCAATCAAGCAATCAAATCAGCAACATAACCAATGAATAAGCAAACAGAACCAAAGATGTTAAGAGCATCTTCTTATTACAGAAAGATGTTTAGTATTATACAAAACTAAACATCCTCGTGAACATTATTTACCTGTACAAACTAAACCAAGATTGAACTAAAACAAAAGAACAAATCTCCAATCTTTTATCCAAACCACAAACCGACTTTTGCAAAAGAAAGACCAACTCTAGAAGTAACACACTTAATGATTTCTGTTTGGAAAAGTCCTGAAATTAGAGTCAAACCAAACAAAATTGGATTCGACAACTATAAACCACAAGGAGCCTGTCTGGTACCAGAACTGGCACATATGATTATCTGAATCAATGATAAGGCAAGGACCCGATGAAGAAAATTATAAACCAAATAAACCAACAACATTTAGTAATTATATCAATATCACCAAACACCACCATCAATTTTAATTATGGGTAGCTTTAGAAAACTGACTACAATAAGGAGCTTATATATGGGCGTCTAAATAATAATATTACAGGGCAAAAGCAGAAAACAAAAACATATAAAGCCCAAAAGATTTACCGACCAAATAATTTTTCCCCAGGTTACTCTTAAGATACCTGACTTATCAAAGACTCTATTTCACAAAGAGTCAAAATACTATTGGATATAAAAAGGTATCAATGTCTTAATAAAAAATCGGTTTACAAATCACAATCAATGGTATAACAAAAGACATTAGAGTACATTAGACAAAGAGCCATATGCTAGAAAAAGATACCAACGGTTTAAAGAAAAAATACTTGACAAAGAGTTAAAGATACCGAGCTAATCAAAGAGTACACATCTCCAATTCACATAAACCAAACTTATAAAGGAACCTATTTTCTGTTTGGAACTGTTATTTCATAGATTCATAAACAAATATATTGTCACTACTAAAACATTCCCCAAAAAGTTCTCATTAGTAAAACCAGAAACTATTTATATCCTTAAGCTCAAACATTTGTTAAATTATATCATCGATTGATTCAATCACTTATCCTAAAAGACATAACATTGAACATACTAATGTAAAACAACTAGTTCAGAATATTACCTTCAAGGGTTCAACTATATACAAACATTGAAGAAACAGTAAGAAATCGTCAAAGTAATGTGAGAGAATACCCAAAATCAGTAAGAGCAGCTGCAGAATCACTGGGAATGAGATGAAAATGTGAATGCTTGCTTCGATTCTCCTTCTTCCTTTTGCAGCAAGACTGGAAATTTCTGAATTCTTATGATAGCTTTATATCTTTTTGTTCACTTCTTTTTTCTCTTGTGTGCGTTTTGGTTTATCAGCGGATGAGAGCCACTGACACAGAATTGAAGAATCTATAGAAGAGAAAATTAGATTTTCTTATGACGCCATTAAAAAGGAAAGAAAGAGAGAAAAGAAATTCATATGAAAAAATCTGAGAATTAGTCAAACCAAAAATCTGAATTAACCAAAATACAAGTGGTCAGTTAGCTTATTTCATTTGAGAGGGAGAGGCAGAAGTCGATTACCTCTGAAATAGAAGGATGAAAAGAGGCAGGTTGAGATGCACCTTCAACATAGTTTGATTGTGGAGGAAACTGTTAGATCCAGAGATTGAAGCAGACGATGATCCAAAATGAATCAATTGAAACCTGAAGAACACAAAAGAAAAAGAAACAGAGCTGAAGCAATAGCTTGTCTACTTAAACAGTTTGGTTCACTCTCTTGTACAACATCATCTTGTAAATGATGATTAAGCCATAATAAAGATCCAACAAAGAACAATGAAGGAAACAAAAAAATATATGTAGGGTAAGGAAAACGAAAGAGTGAGTATCCTTATCACTAAGTAAATCCATAAATTGGTCAAGTATTTTCAATGCTTCAGTATACTCTTTCGACCATAATAAGACCAATCTATACTTAGAACAGAAAGTAAAAACAACCCAAGAGCTTTGAAAGTTATAAATTTACAACATTTTCTTCAGGGTAGTCTCTGTCTCAACCAAACTAATACTAGATTAACCATAAATAACGGTGAGAAACATAAAATAGAAACTTTCCACCTAAGAAGAGTACAAGCACAAATATTTGAATATCACCCTTCTCTGATTAGCTTGCTTCCTCTCTTCATACTGCAATGTTCACTTCTTTCTCATCACATACCGTTCGTGAACCTGAATAAACAAATATAAAAGCAAAGCAAAAATATGTAAAAAGTCCAGACAATTACTCAAGAGAAAGATGCAAAAGAAAGTACCAGGTAGAAATAAATCAAAGCGAGGAAATAGAAAATGGCATGGGATCGATTCAACGAAGAGATAAACCACAATAGTAGCAATACAATGATGATATGATAAATTAAAGAAGACTCCATAGTATCCTTACCGTTGCAGAATGAAACGGCGGAGATGTTCGTAGGTTTGAATCGAAGAAGCGAAGAATGATTTCTATTTTTAGGGTTAAGTTCATTTGTGAATTTACTAAAAAATAGAGTAAATTGGTAATTTTGAATTTTAGTAACTGTAGATCGCTGTTTTAAACAGCGATTAAAAATTGTAATCGCTGGTCGTTGGCGACTGGTTGCTGCGACCGATCGCTGAACCAGCGACCACGAAACGAACATGTTTTGGTCGCGGTCGCCAGCAACTAGCAAATGAACAAAACTTTAATCCGTGTATCTTACAAAACAATGTAGAGAAACACCAGCTTTATTCTCAGACAAAATCAATCTAAGAGTATCGGAAATACTGGTAGATAACCAAAAAACCTGATCAGTAAGATCATCCACTAAACAGTTCTTCTCTCTAGAGTGTGAGAAACATGGATTATCAAGTCATTTGATAAAAGCTATAACACAAATGTACCAAAAAGAAAAAGAGACGAGAATCGTCAACCTCTTGTTTTTTTATATTCTTTTTTTTTTCTTTCTTTTTTATATATTCATATTGCAACGTCTCTAAAAGAACAGTTATGAAAAGACTTGCTTCCATAATTTTCTAGTGCAAAAAATCATATAATTTAGTTTAATTTGGCAAAAAAAGACTTGACTCTAAAATACATTGTGGCATAATTTTTATTTTTTGTATATTTGACATCAGAACAGCCTAAAATCCTGTCTGGAAAATATAAAATATTGTTAGTTGTATTGTTAATTGATAAACAAGACTGGTGCTATAATGATATAATTAAGAAGAATAAAACAATAAATTGGAATGTTAATTGTTGGTTCCTTTCACACTCATACAAAGTTAGTGGGGCAGATTAAGCTAATTTTAACCCTTTCTTCTATTGATTAATTCTCTAAATCTAATAATATATCATTTCAGGTAAGTGGCATTTAGTCCAGTGGCAGATAGTAAGTTTACAAGAAGCATGCACACTTGCACATCCTAGGATCGAGTCTCGCCGCTTGCATTTACAAGAATTTGGCTAATGGACCGGCCATTTGTGGTCCAATGTTACAAAAAGAAATAATATATCATTTCACTTAGAGGAATGAATGAGCTGGATCAAACACCAAATATTAAATAAGAAAAACTTCAACTGTCATATGAAGTCTGCAGTAATTAAATATCTAATTATTTGATTAAAAGTAGATTAACGGTTAATTCTGAAGATTTTAAAATTAAAGAACACAACAGCCACATAATTAAATTATAATGAGTAGTTATTTGGACGGACCGACGTATGATCACGTTTACGTGTGATTCGTTTCGTTTATATATATTTTTAATTCTAATTATTTAATAATTACCAATAATGATTTTAAGATAAGAAGATATACATCAGCAAGCATTTTGAATTTTATGTTTTAAAATTATTATAGATTATATGCGTCGATTTAAATGTATATATACTTTTATATCATACGTCGTAAACAATAAACAATGTCGTTCCCTTGTCTCTGTCATACGCAACAAATGGCTAGATTTATGATTTGATTTTGGGTTATTTACCCCCGCATGCCACATTTTAACTTGAAATTATATAAAATGCCTTTATTTTAGGATTTATCATTTTTGTCATGAAATTAAATTTTATAGCATAAACAAAAAAACAATTTTGGACTCATGAAACACTTACCTCTCTTCTTCTCTGTTTCTTCTTTAAAAGCAACAAAACTTATCATCAAAAAAATTATAAAATCCATCAATCGTCGTCAACGAAATTATTTTTATCGTCATTAAAAAATTCATATCAAATGCACAAAAAATTAGATAAATCATTTGACAAAACGAACGAGACAATTATGTTAGATCTAGAAAAAAAACTTGTTCATTTTAAAATGGAGAAACCAAAAATTCTATACGATCCGTAGCAAATTCCAAAATTAACCATCATATCATAATCTTCTTTGTGATTAAACGGCTAGAAGTTGATAAATTTTCTCAAAACATTGGAGAAAAATACCAAATCGTTGTTTTCATGGCGCGTTTGAGAAAATACACTTCGCTTCGTTTGGTCAAAAAAGACGGTAATTATATGTGTTAGACGTTTATGACAGACAACAATATCTCCACTATATGAATTAGACGTTTAGGAAAAACAAATGCATTCAGAAATCAGAATAATCTTACTTTTTGTTTTGAGTAATTGCTATATGTCAACAATTGATGTCAACCATACATGATAGACGTCTATGGTGAACAACAATGTCCCATACATTTATGTTAGATGTCCAAGAAAGATAAGAGCATTCGAAAATCAGAATAAATTTACAATGTTTTGAGCAATTTGACATGTGTCAATAATATATTGACGCGATACTTTTACACTACATATGTCTGTAATCTGGTTCATTGTTGTTTATCAGGAACATTTAACTCGTATGTCTGCTACTTTTTTTTATCTAATTTCAAGAATATATTTGTCTTTTCACATGATTCGTTTTTACCATAAAATGTATCTATATGGTATTATAGATAATATTAAATTGGTGATGGCCTTTAAAATTATTTCCAATTTAATAGTGGTATTTTATATAAAATTCCCTTTGATTTTTATGGTAAATAAATCAAATTAGTAGCTATGTTTTTAGGAATATTCCAATAGAAAATTCGGTCTTGTTTGATTTACTGAATAAAAAGAAAAAGTGAAGTCGTAAACATTGAAATAATGAATATCAACTAGGTTAGCATACAAAAAAAAAATCAACGTGAGCTCAATCATTTGCTGATGCGGAAACCTAATGCAACACTTATAAATGGATTATAAAAATCAAATAGTTTGAATATAATAGGGAGATGAATTAGCAAAATTATAAAAAATGTAGAATAAAGTGACATGATGACGAAGGAGAGAGTAAGGTGAGACTCCGTGTCTCTGACTAAGCTCTGAATGTGACATTTAATTACAACTTGTTTGATTAAACTAATTGTTTACTTATTTTATCTTAATAAACCAATTCTAATTGGAGAAATTATAAAATCAAAATGGGGAAAATGAGTAGAGAGCATTAAAGAGTGATAAGATGTGTGTGGTTATTATGAATTTAGTGAGCTTTATAGGAAGATGAAGTTGGAATGAAGAAAAGAAGCATGAAGCATGAAGCATGATGATGAGAAATGATAGGTGATAATGATGTATTATGATTAAAATGTGTGGTGATTAATGGTGGGACCGGCCCACGTAAGGCCCACATGGCAATGTTGTCTCGGTTTGGATTGCACGCCACGAGTCTCCCACAATTACAGCTGGATTTATTCTATTGCGTTAATGGAAATGTCTTCTTGTATCTTTATAGCATCATGTCCCATGATTTTTTTTAAACTCTCTACATGTGATGTATGTCATGTGTAGACTCTATACAATAGTATTTATATTCATATATATTCGTTCCAGTATTTGCTCGATTTGTTTTCCGTTATCTAATATTTTTTGGGCTTTAAAATGAATTTATATTATAATAATCATATGAATGCCACACGTGCAAGCATGTTTCCACGTTATTTCATTTAGTTACATTCTCGACTCCTTCCTGTTTTTCTTTTTTCTTTTTTCAACTATCGTAATATCTTTTAAATTTCACTCCTACTCTTACAAGTAAGAGGTTTGATCTTTGTGTATTGAGGATGTGTAAAATGACTATACCACTTGATCATCTGTTTTCGACACTTGTTTCTGTTTTGTTTTTAACATTTTTACACCAAAAGAAAAAGAAGAAAAAAACTGAGAAAAGTCTTCTCTGTGCACGAGGAAGCCACTACAGTCCAAGTCCCTAAGAAACGTTTTTTTGATTTTTTTGACTATTTCTCCATATAATTGCAACTAATTTGACCATTCTATTTGTTTTATAGATTTTTTTGTCAAACACTTTGAGCTTAAGTTATTAGACACGCTGATTTTATCCTTTATGACTAACTAATAAGATTTTCTGTTCCAGTTTCTAACTTTCTATACATTACTTGTACTGTTTCACTATATACGAAAAGGGTAGGTGAAAATGAAGACGAGTAAAAAAAGAAGAAGCTCATAGTGGGCTTCATTATTGTGGGCCGAAAGAAGAGTTCAACAATTCTGCGTCCAAACCGTTTGGTTAGAGACACGAACCGGATTCGTGAAGGAAACAACCCAAAGAAACTGAAACATGAGAAATTTTCTGTGAACGAAGAAGGGCGTTATTTGTTGGAATTCGAACAAGATTCCTGAGTTTCGGGAAGATTCCACAAGTCTCTACTACTTCATTGTTGAGAACCCATAATCCTCGTTGTCTCTCTCTTCAGTGTCTTTCTCTGTCACTCATCCTTTCTTCTCTATTCAGTGTATTGTGCAATTTTGCTTGTTACTGGTTTAATTTAGGTTTTCCTCTTCAATGACCATCGATGATGATTTTGCGTTGTTTGAATTCAGTGAACGATGTAGCGTATGAGTTCAATTTATAGCCGAAGTTTTCCTTTCGAGTACATAAAGTGGGTTGTGTTAAGCCATTGATTTATCATTCAAAACGTGGATCTAAGAACTATGCTATAAATGATCTCTGATGCTTGTTCGGATACCGGTTGAGATGATCTTGTCTACTCATCATGCTGTTTGGATAGATATCCACTAAATATTAATGCAACCATGTGAGTATTATAATAGTATTTTTGGTAGCTGAATGATCTGAAAGTATGGACTGAAGGTGTAATAAACGTTGGAGCAGGTGAGGGTGGTGATAAAGGGAAGAGTGCAAGGAGTGTGTTACTGGAACTGGACTGTTGAGAATGCAGAGCAGCTCGGGATTAAGGGATGGGTAAGGAACCGCAGAGACGGTTCAGTGGAAGCACTCTTTTGTGGACCATCTGAAGCTGTTGATGAGATGCATTTGAGGTGTCGCCGTGGTCCTCCTGCAGCCATGGTTACCGGATTGGAGGCTTTCCCTTCCACTGAAGAACCAGGACTAAGTTTCGAATACAGATCAACTGTCTGATTGATTCTCTTTTAACGGAGACGTGGTGATAGATTTCCCTGGTTGAATACTGAAGGAAAAAAGCTACTTTTAAGCTTCCTTCTTTGCCAAGTAACTTGTTCTATTCTTAAATGTGCGTGAGACTTCGAGTTCTAATTACAAATAAACGATAACCATTGATGCAAAGCAAATTACTTCTTTCCAGTACAATTTTGGGAGGAAAAATCTCATAACAAATATTCGACCATCAATCATTTAATACAACAGCACACAAATCCGACAGTATATTTATATTAATCAACAAGTGCAATTAATGTCCATCAAGCTACTTGGTCACCTTTTGAATCCTTAAGACCTTAACCTATAGGCAAACAAACAAAATGAGGAACAATATATTTTTCCAAAACTTTCTACAAAAACCTTGTATGGACAATGATTTCTACAACGGATGCAAACAGGTCGAGACATATGATTGTTGGGCAAAGTAAGCGTATTTGAATCGGATAACCATGTTGATCCAGGCTTCATGTACAAGTCCACCCCAAGCATACAATCAATGTGTAGGGTGACACAACAGTTCTCGTCACACCTTTAAAACGGCTCATTCGGATCTATTTTTCCCTCACAACTTTCACAGTAATAAGTCATGGTACTTGTCTTCCCTCCATAAGTAAGAGTAAGCACATGCTCGTCATGCTTATACCTCACCTTTTGAGGTAAAGTAGCACATCCAAAACACAAAGCAAAGTCACACTCCTCCTCAACACAATTGAATGTTTCATCTGTGTAACAATGCTTTGAATTTTTGCAAACAGAACAAATTCTTCCATGTTCTTCTGGCTTGGATGTCAGGAACAAAGGATGGTTATAACTTGGCTGGTAGCGGCTCAGAAATTGTGCCGCATTGCACATGTACCTTAAGAACACAATGTTTTCTATAGCATTTATAGAAGTAACCAGCTATGCACAGCGACGGACAAACTGTACATGAATCATCAAAGAAACCTTCCTCGGTAGCGCCATTCACTGAAGTCAGCAAATGTGGACGTATCGGGTGTCCTATTTTGCGGGGGTGATTTGCACATTTTTCGTGGAGAATGCAATCACACTTCAAACAAGAGTAGATGTTACCAAAGTAGATAGGCGTAATGCATGCGTCACACACCATATTCTCGTCGTAATCTCTACATGTGTTCTGATATAATGATTTTGATGAGTGGAATGCTCTATGATTCTGTCATTTATAGTGTCAAACGTCGGAAGTTCTACTTCTTCAACTTCTTCTGGCACTCCCTCGAGGTCTATACCATCCCACACATTGATCTGTGTGCCACATCTTGCATGTGCCACATACGAACATTCCTTCTTGAGGCAAGAATATCCCCCGTAATCATTGTTGATTTTTCTGCGACAAATATGACAAGACAGATCTCTTTGGTCAGAAGAAGTGGTAAAATGGATACTATGGCGATGACGAGATATCTTAATGACACGGGGTAAGCTGATACAGTTTTGATGGACTACAAAGTCACACGGGGGACACATAAAGACAGCGCAGCTTGAATGTGTCAAGGCGCAAACACTGCAATTTAAGGAAGTCAATCTTGGAAACAGAGAAATCTCGAGGAAACAACTTCAGCACCAGCGGGCTTCCACGAAGGTAAATCCATAGAGTCGGTGTCAGAGAATATTTGCTAAATGAGTAACATAACCTTTAACTCCGGCTTCTGCTGCGATTTTAAATCCGTAGAGCGGAAGAGGGAGATTACTTGCTTAGTGAGTTATATATACTAAAATATTTTCGTTAAAGATAAGGCGCGTAATGAATGCCTCGAAATTCGACTCCGGTGCGAGATCCCGACTTAAAGCTGCGAGATCCCGACTTAAAGCTAGAGATTGATTTAGTCACGTATGACGAGAACTTAGCATTCCGATATGTATAGTGGTGGCGAGAGAATACTTCAATAACTTTTGATCTGATCTTCGAATCCAGCTCCTTATACTTACAATGGGCGAGGATAAATATTTGAGTAATGAGTGATAGGAGCTCTGAATCTGAATTCATAGAGTTGAGAATGATAGAATATTTGAGCAACGAGTGGCATCATCTCCGGCTCAGGATCCGAATTCTATGGAGCGGGTGAGAAAGACCATTTGAGTCACAAGTGATACCACCTGCGATTCAGATCCCCAACCATCCGATACAGAGTTTCCGAAAGAGATTATCTGCTTAGTGAGTCACATGAGCTCTGACTCTGGCTTAGGCTGGGAATCCAAATCCATTGAGCTTATGAAAGATATAAGTTGCATAAAAAGTGATATGAACTCTGATGACAACTCTGAACCCGTAACAGATTTTAGATGCTGTTGTAACAAACCAGTTAAGATACTCGATCGAAGACGAAGATTGTGACACCGCAAATAAAGAGAACACAAAACGCAAACAGAGCGCACACGAAATTTAACGTGTTCGGCCTCCACTACAAACTATAGCAGTCTACTCACGTCGGGATTGACTTCTCGGAGAATCCACTAGATATAAAAAGAGATCACAATGATCCTAATCGCTGTTCGATGACTACACAAGCTTATTTCTCTCACCCAATAAACCCCTAAATCATAGCGAATAATCAAGCTGAAACCGAAGATAAGAACTACCCAATACCACTCTTACTCAATGCTGAGAAACCATGACTGATATACTCAGCTCGCTCTCCACAAATCGGTTCTTTGACGGACAATCAAATCTGTTTTACACAGATTCCGTCAACCAAGTCTGTTAGCCGTGAACCTTGACAGAGATTCCTGAAGCTTCTTCTCAATTATGGGCCTTATCAAAATATGCTAAGCCCATTACGAAGTCTTCTAGGCCACAAAAAGCCTCTATGGGATTAAGCCAATATCAGTAGTCTCAGTGTGACACCCTAACTCGAGATGTCTACGTCTGGATTCAGTTCAGTTTGATAGTGGGCAGATCAAACACTTAGTCAATTTTGGTTCCCTTATTTACTTAGTCCGTTTTCGGTTTTGTGACAGTTCAATACGCCCAAAAGTATGCATAAACTAATCAAAAGGTTCTACTACAACAAGTTTGCATGAATGATTAAAATGTATGTGTCTAGACCTAGTTTATCCCAGTCTTATTCCATTATTCCTCCCTCTCGCCTCGATCTCGCTCTTACTTAGCCACTTTCACGGTCATTGGATACATCACCTACAATCACGCAGTTTGGGTAATCAAACGAATTTGCTTAGTGAGTCGGTCATTCCGTCCCATTTGGCCAAACCAGAAACACATCCAAACAATAACACAATCAAGTCAGAGAACAACATTATTCATGCACAGAGTCCGATCAGATCTGTTGCCTCGGTTACCCGGATTCACCCGAATCAACCAAAACAACAATCATGAACGAAAATACAGTATTCTTTCATCCAGTACATCTAGTCAAGCACGCAATCCTAACCCTTCTAAGACTTAATCCCACTATTGCCCAAAAACCTTCCCAAATTAACCACAACGGTCCCTAACCTCACCTTTGCCTTAGCCTTATTCTGACACCTCTTAATGCGAATTCAGTCAGATTACTCGGATCCTGTCTCGATCACTCTTGATTTGTCCTTTCTCTTGCTCGCATCGATCACAATCAGCCTTAGAGCTCAACGCAAAGCATTTCTGTTTTAACTTAGAGATTTTCGTGAAAAATAGGCAGCAGTGGCTTTATCCTTTATTTATAGGGTTATTTGTCCAGGTTGGGCCAAATTCAAGCCCACCTAAGTTGGACCAAGTCCAACCCGCATGATACTTACTCCCTGGACCGCCCCATGACCGGTCTAACCACTTCCCACTATCACTCCCTCAGTTTGGACACTTCACTCCCTGTCCGAACACTATCACTCCTTGTCCGAACTCACTACCTGTTTGGACATTGTCACTCCCCTGCCCGAACATTGTCGTCCGGACACTGTCATTCCCTTGTCCGAACATTATCACTTCCCTTGCCCGAATTTCATGAACTTGTCCGATTTTCACTGTCTTGTCCGACAAAAACCCATTTCCAACCTTATTTCCCAACCAAACTTCCCTTTCCCTCGAACCCATCCGGAATCACCCGAAGGATCCGCGAGACACGAGCGTTACAAGTTTCCCCCACTTCAAAGGATTCGTCCTCGAATCTAGACTTGAGATGGTCCAGCCTTTTGCTTTTCAAATAACTTAAGGAAATTTTTTTCATTTCGACTTCCGGTTCCCACGTAACTTCAACTTCATCATCGCAGTCCCATTCAACTTATATCATTCTGGTTTCTTCCTTCGGTCTGCCTTGACCTTCCTGTCTAAGATCCGGACTGGAATTCCTTTAACAGTCAGATTTTCCCTGAGGTTTCTTGGAGGTTCGAACACAACTCGTTCCCCATTACCTAAGCACTTTTAACATCGAAACATGGAAGATGTTGTGAAACGTATCCAGTTCCACGGGCAGTGCTAACTTATGTGCTACTTTCCCAATCATTTCCTGAATTTTATAAGGCCACATATACATTGGCGTTAACTTAGCTGATCGCACCGTACGTTCTTTACCCTTGACCATCTTAAGGTAGACCAAGTCACCAACTGCGAACTCAAGTTCCTTCATTCTCTTATCCGCATAGCTCTTTTGTCTATCCTGGGCTTGTTTCATGTTGAGCTTGACTATTCTCAACTTCTCTATTGTGTCCTATATAAAATCTCGCCCATATATGCTTCGCTCTCCCACCTGAGTCCAACACAAAGGGGTTCGACAAGACCGTCTGTATAGTGACTCATACGGAGACATTCTAATACTTGCGTGATAACTATTGTTATATGCGAACTCGGCCAAAGGTAAGTGCTCATCCCACTTACCGCCCCAATCCAACACACTTTCCCACAACAAGTCTTCGAGTGTCTGGATGGTACATTCTGATTGACCGTCTGTGTGTGGATGGTAAGCTGTACTTGTATGAACTCTAGTCCCTAATCTAGCCTGAAGCGCTTTCCAAAACATTAAACAGAACTCATCATCCCGATCGGATACAATGCTTGCCGGTGCTCCATGCAACCGAACTATCTCCCTTACATAGATCTCGACCAACTTTTCAGCCATGTCCGTCCTATTAACCGCAATGAAGTGAGCCGACTTGGTCAGTCGATCCACTATTACCCATATCACATCCCTTTTATCATACATGAGCAGTTCTTTGATGAAGTCCATCGTTATCATATCCCATTTCTATTATAGGATCAGTATGCTTTGTAGTAACCCATTGGGAACTTGGTGTTCTGCCTTCACCAATTGGCAAGTAGGGCATTCCAAAACCCACTTAGCTACGTCCCGTTTCATTCATGTCCAATGATAGTATCTTTTTAGATCTTGGTACATCTTGGTCGATCCAGGATGAATCACCAACTTAGACTGATGTGCTTCCTTAAGGATCTCTTCCTGCAATCCTTGATCGTTTGGAACACACACTCGGCCATGAACCATAATCGTTCCATTATTCGAAGTCTGGTATTCGATAATATCATTCTTTGCTACCTTATTCAAATTCTCATCATTTTCTTAGGTAGTCCGTACTTGACTCAACAAATCCGCTTGGTCCGTTGCGCCTAAGCCCAAGGGTTCTTCTTCAACCGTTAAAGCTGATAGACTCAACGTCCCAACCATGCTAATCAGCCCTTCCATCTCTTTTTCAGAATCCACGTTTACTCTTTTCCTACTTAGAGCATCCGCAACTAAGTTTACTTTACCTGGATGGTACTCTATGTCCAGGTCATAGTCTGCGATAAGTTCCATCCATCGCCGTTGCCTTAAGTTCAGGTACGGTTGAGTGAAAATGTACTTCAAACTTTTATGGTCCATGAATACTTGAAACTTCCCACCGTAAAGCTAGGATCGCCATATCTTCAAGGCAAAAACCACTGCAGCCAATTCCAAATCATGAGTGGGGTAATTCACTTCATGTTTCCTAAACTGTCGTGATGTATAAGCAATCACCTTCCCGTGTTGCATCAGTACATAACCCAAACCCATCCGTGATGCGTCCGTATACACCACATAAGGCACACTCGGTTCTAGCAAGTCCAAAACTGGAGTACTCGTTAGCATGTCCTTAAGCTTTGAGAAACTCCCTTCACACTCCTCAGTCTATTTGAAAGGGACATCCTTCCCAGTAAGCTGAATCATAGGCTGTGACATGCTTGCAAAGCCCTTAACAATTCGTTGGTAGTACCCATCTAACCCAAAGAAACTCCTTACCTCAGATGCATTTAAGGGTCTAGGCCATCTTGAAATTACCTTGATCTTTCACAGGTCCACAGACACTCCTTTATCCGAGACTACATGACCCAAGAATCCGATTTTCCTTTGCCAAAAACTACACTTACTTAGCTTCCTGAAAAACTTGTGTTCCCTTAGCTTTCCCAAAATCGTCCTTAAGTGACCTTGATGCTCTTCCAGAGACTTATAGTATACCAGAATGTCATCTATGAAGATGATCACGAATTCGTCCAAAAATTCTCGGAACACATCGTTCATCAGTTTCATAAAGGCAATTGGAGCATTGGTCAACCCGAACGGCATGACCACAAACTCAAAGTGTCTGTACCTTGTCCGGAAATCTATTTTCCGAATGTTAGGCTCTGCGATTGGGATTGTTGGTAACCCGAAGCCAAATCAATCTTCGAGAACCAGGTAGCACCTCTGAGTTGGTCCAACAACTCGTCTATCCGCGGAAGAGGGTACATGTTGTTTACCGTTACTCGGTTCAACCTGCAGTAAGTCGATACAAAACCTGAATGTACCATCTTTCTTCTTGACGAAGAGCACTGGTGCGCCCCAAGGTGAACTACTTGGGCGAATGAATCCCTTATCCGTCAATTCACCAAGCTGTCTCTTTAACTCGACCATCTCTGCCGGCACCATCCGATAAGGTGCCTTAGAGATTGGAGTCGACCCGAATTCTAACTCGATCGTGAACAGATTTGATCGAGATGGTGGTAAACTCTTAACTGCCGCAAACACGTCCTCGAACTCATTCACCACTAGAATATCCTTAAGTTTTGTGTCCGTTCCAATTTTGGCAGTTGTGGTCGTAGCTAAGTACACTTCACACCCTTGTTCGACCATCTGTTCTGCTTGGATAGCCGAAATGATCAGATTTCCTGAGGTGGGCCGGATTCCCTGAAACACCAACTGATTCCCACAATTTTCAAACTTTACTCGACCGTAATGGCAGTCCAAGTGTGCCTTGTTCCTTCCGAGCTAATCTATTCCCAAGATCACATCATAAGATTTCACTTGGCAAACCACAAGATTAGCTGGCATGCTCACTCCCTCTATGAGCACTGGGATGTCCCGGACATTACCCAAGATGTCCATCACTTGCCCACCAGCTGATCGGACTAATCCATTACCTTCCTCGTGTTCCTTTTGGAATCCTTTAGTGCCTATCATTCGTGGGTGCACAAAACAATATGTTACCCCGAATCAAACAATACATGGGTTGCCACACCACCCATTTTTACAGTTCCTACACATTCGTCTATAATGCTAAGGACCTAAAACACGCAACATAAAATCAAGTTCACCAAGAAAATGCTAAGGTAAAAAGTGAGAAGACTCACCGGTGATTGGGCGTGCAATGTTCTGATATGATGGATCCGCAACCATCGAATAAAACCTCGGCATCAATGCTTGCCTCTTTGGTGGCGGTGGCAGTGCTTCACTTGCCCGTTTCCCTGAAGATTGCTCCAGCTTTGGACAATGCGTCCTGATATGCTCAGCTTCACCGCAGTTGTAGCACACCCTTGCATCACTAACTCAGACTTCTTTTCCCCTTTCGTCCTTTTTCGTGCAGTCCCAAATCTTATGCTCCGTGCTACCACATCGAAAACATGGATCCAAAGCAAATCTGCACGTACCAGAATGCTCTTTCCCGCAGACCTTGCAAGTACTGCGGGCAACAATCGGCTTCACCGACCCATTACCTTCCAACTTCTTGAACCTGGGTCCCGAAACAATCCTAGATTGGACTTGCAATACAGTTTGTACTCACTTCCTTTCCCCAGCTACCTTAGCTTCTTCGAGCCCACTTTCCAACTATGCTGCCTTCTCTACAACCTCGGCAACAAAACTATAGTTCCGGATTCGGTAAACATTCTGGGGCTCAATACGCAGTCGTGCATGAAGCGATGAACCTGGACTTTCTCATCATCCAACTCGCGCCCCACATATCGCCTCAAATTGTTGAAATTCGTCTCATACTCCCTTACAGACATGGATCCTTAGCAAAGATCTAGAAAGGCTCCCTCTAGCCAATCAAACACTTCCCGTGGGAAGTATTTTGCCAAAACTCCTTACCAAACGTTTCTCAACTGCAGTTCGGGTTATCCATTCTACCCGACACTCCTTGCCACCAATTATGTGCATCCCCTTCCAAGTAGTGAACCGCAATGTCCCGCTTAAACTCTTCCGAGCAACGAATAGAGTTGAAATTCCTTACGAGTCTACTCCGACACTCGTCTGTCTTGATAGGCTTTACACGCAAAAAAAACTTAGTGCCCAACTTCTGCATGTGATCCATCATTTTCAGGTATAATGGAGTAACCACAGACTGTGTCTCTTCGACCACATTTTCCACCGGAACCGGAATCACCAGTGGTGGCACTACATCAGCAGTAACTACAACATGTAGTCTTTCAAGGACTTGGGTCAACAGAGCAAACACCTCGCTCATCCCAATTGGATTCGCGGTACCAGCACTCGCGTTGGGAGGCTCACTTCTATCAACACTTTGATTGTCCACACTTTGGACATCTTCTTCCTCGGACCTTCCCGTCACAGCTCGGGAAGTCACCTCGTTTCCCACATTCTTTCTGGTTCGGTTACTTCTAGCCATCTATAGTGACTAAATCCACTAAGTTAGTCCCTCTTACTAACTTAGTTCAGTTTATATCCACATTAATACATATAAGCCTCACAGCGAGACCTTGGCGTGAGGAGAATGAATTTCCATTCATGTAACCCGTTTATGCATTACCCGACTATCCTAGAACCAAACCGCGCTCTTATACCAACTTGTGGCACCCTACCTCGAGATGCCTACGTCCGTTTTGATTCAGTTTGGTCGTGGGCAGACCAAACACTTAGTCAATTTCGATTCCCTTATTTACCTAGTCTGTTTCGGTTTTGTGACAGTTCGATAAGCCCAAAAGTATGCATAAACTAATCAAGAGGTTCTAGTACAACAAGTTTGCATGAATGATTAAAATGTATGTGTCTAGACCTAGTTTATCCTAACTTTATTCCATCCTTCCTCCCTTTTGCCTCGATCTCGCTCATACTTAGCCACTTTCACGGTCATTGGGTACATCACATACAATCACGCAGATTGGGTAAGCAAATAAATTTGCTTAGTGAGTCGGTCATTCCGTCCCACTAGGCCAAACCAGAAACGCATCCAAACAATAACACAATCAAGTCAGAAAACAACATTATTCATGCACATAGTCTGCTCAGATATGTTGCCTCGGTTACCTGGATTCACCCGAATTAACCAAAAAAACAATCATGAATGAAAATACAATAATCTTTCATCCAGTATATCCAGTCAAGCACTCAATCCTAACCCTTCTAAGACTTAATCCCACTATTGCCCAAAAGCCTTCTTAGATTAACCACAACGGTCTCTAAACTCACCTTTGCCTTAGCCTTATTCTAACACCTCTTGATGCGAATCAGATCTTGTCTCGATCACTCTTGATCTGTCCTTTCTCTTGCTGGAATCGATCATAATCAGCCTTAGAGCTCTTCATAAAGCTTTTCCGTTTCAACTTAGAGATTTTCGTGAAAATTAGGCAGTGGCGGCTTTATCCTTTCTTTATAGGGTTTTGGGTGGAGAACCCTAACCCTAATTCGTTCAGGATGGACCAAATTCAAGCCCACCTAAGTTGGGCCAAGTCCAACCCGCGAGATACTTACTCCCTGGACCGCCCCATGATCGGCCCAACCACTTCCCACTATCACTCGCTCAGTTCATACACTTAACTCCCTGTCCGAACATTATCACTCCTTGTCCGGACTCACTACCTGTTCGGACACTATCACTCTCTTGCCCGAACACTATCACTCCCTTGTCTGAACACTATCACTCCCTTGTCTAGACAACATCACTTCCCTTGTCGCGTATTTCATGGACTTGTCCGATTTTCACTGTCTTGTTCGACAAAAACCCCTTTCCAACCTTATTTCCTAACCAAACTTCCCTTTCCCTTGAACCCACCTTGTCACTCTTTGCTAGCTTCTCTTTGTCAATCTCATATGCTGAATTTTCTTATTCAGCTTATAACTGAAGCAATAACATTGCCTTAGTCAGTTTATTCACTAGTAGATCCTTTGTAAAAATATATGCAGGGTTATAGAGTGTTGAAATCTTTGACACTTTAATACTTCCTTCCTCAATCTTTTCACGGATATGATGATACTTTACAACCACATGTTTGGTACATTCATTATGAACATTATTCTTTGCCAAAGTTATGGCACTTTGGGAGTCACATAACACCTCCACCGACTCTTGATTGTATCCCATTTCAACTAAACCTTTTAACCACACAGTTTTTTCACTGATTCAGTCAATGCTATATACTCATATTCAGTGGTTGATAAAGCCACAACCTTCTGCAAATTAGATTTTCAACTCACTACACTGTCTCCAAATGTTAAAACAAAACCAATAATTGATCTTCGTTTGTCGAGATCATAAGCAAAATCTAAATCACTATAGCCAACCAATTTGAGCTCTTCACTTTTCTGAAACACTAAACTGACCTCTGCAGTTCCTTTTAGATACCTCAAAACCCATTTCAAAGCTTCCCAATGAATCTTAACAGAATTTCCCATGAACCTACTGACCATACCGACAACATAGGCAATATTTGGTCTCGTCCCAATCATAAGATACATGATGCTTCCTACGACATTTGCATAAGGAATTGACTTCATTGCTTCAACCTGCATCTTTAATTCATCAACAATAGCTGATTTCAGCTTAAAATGAGCCCCAAAAGGAGTCTTGGGCGCCTTTGCTTGATCTATTTAAAATAGTTTCAGAATCTTTTCAACATAAAATTTCTGAGACAACTTAATTCTGAAGTGTTTTTTGTCTCTGACAATGTCCATACCCAGAATCCTTTTAGCCGGACCAAGATCATTCATACCAAAAGTCTTGCTTAGCTTGTTCTTAAGAGCAATAATCTCCTGCATGTCCTTTGATGTTTACAAGCATATCATCAACATATAATATGAGGTATATAAAAGTACCTTTGCTTGTTTTCTTGATATAAACACAGTTATCAAAAACACTTCTCTTGAAGGATAAATCCAACATAAACTGGTTGAATTTCTTGTTCTATTGTCGAGGACTCTGCTTCAAACCATATAAAGATTTCTTCAACAAATACACCTGGTTTTGCTTTCCTTTCTCAATGAAACCTTCGGGGTGTTCCATATAAATTGCCTCCTTTAAATCACCGTGAAGAAAGGCAATCTTCACATCGAGCTATTCAAGCTCGAGATCCTCATGTGCTACAATCTTTAGCAACAATCTGACAGACGCATTTTCACAACATGAGCAAAAATCTCATTATAATCAACACCTTCCTTTTGAGAAAAACCCTTTGCCACTAATCTGGCTTTAAAACGAGGTTTCTCAATTCTTGGACTGCTATATTTTCTCTTAAAACCCCACTTGCAGTTCAAAACCTTTCTGTTTGGAGGTTTCTCCACCTC